>CM035423.1:150101786-150294286 GCA_020310875.1 Ceratopteris richardii | reverse complement strand
GCATACCCCCAAGCTTCATGTTCTAACGTAAAAGAAAATGTTTTCATCTCTGTGGTGGCATTCACCTATATTCTAGTTGAATAAAGGAGAAGCTATTGTCTGACACCCATTCAAATGATTCAAGTTAATGATCAATAACTAGAGTAGGATCTATTATCTAATCTACTTATGCATTTTCATTATTGCCATCATTTTGTTAAGACATCAATATAGACTTATCTTCATTATCTTTATTGATTTCTATTATTTCTTCTATTGTTAAATCTATGTTCTCATAAATGACATCATCTATTGATGGACTAATATCAATTTCTCATAATTCTTCATCATTAGTAGAATCAGCATGTATTATTGTCTTCATCAAGTAGATTATTATCGTTGTCATGTACAACGATTCTAATTTCTCTTTGAGACATCAATATATCAATATTCCATGATGAATCATCAATGTGACTTTCTTCAATCTGTGTAACAGTAAAATATTCAAACAATTTCTGACCTCTAGGTTGAACATGAATGAGTTGCCACCAGGGATGAGCGTCAGGGTTTTTATAAAAAAAATGCTTGTTCAATATGCCTAAGAAGAATATATGGTTCTCTAGTTGATCGCATTATTTTTAAAGAATCAATTGCCCAAAACCGTGATAATTTCCTTCTCAATGTGGAATTACTACCTTTATACTCAGCTAAAAATGAATAAATCTTCAAAATAAAATATCAAAATATAAAAAAACAAAAATTCATTATTAGGTGCTTAAAAAAATAATAAAGTATATCATTAAAATAAAAACTTTATTTTACCTGTTTGAACATCCAAAATGATAGTTCGTAGATACCAGCAACAGTCCTTACGTAGCCACGTTCGCTATCTATAAGGTTCATATCTTTTGAGCTAACATGGGATATTTGCTTGAAAGAAGCAACAATGCTAGAATCCTCTATTTTACATAAGGAATCCATAATTTTGGTTCTAATATGCTATCCAAAGCCCACATATTTGTGAACATTGGAGCCTGCAATAACAATCAAAGCATATGCTTAGGAGAAATTAACATACATATATGTGAACAAATAGAATATTATTAAAATTAAATTATCTTTCTTTCATAAACTATCATTAGCTACGTCTGCTCATCTAAAATTTGTTCATTATTTGCATTGGCTCACTTCATAGGAGTATATAGCCAATCCATGAAAGAAGATATATTTGTATTCTCATTACCATCAAGATTATGTATATATCTTTTGTTTCTCCCTCTTTTACTTTGGAGATTTTGAAGTTCTTATATATACTCGCTAACAAAGGCTTGCATGCATTCGCTATTATATGCTACAAAAGTAGAAACATCACTTTTTTCTTGTAATGTAAATTGAAATGGAACTCCCTTACCTGATAATACCTCATCTATTATTTTATAAGAAGAGTTGTTGGTCCATGCATGTGGAGCTTCTTCATGAAATCTTTCAGGGTATTCACTAACATAGTACATGCACTCCTCAAGCATCCATTCCTTTACCATAGATCCTTCTGGCTTTGCTCTTTGTCGTACATAACCTTTTAATATTCCCATAAATTGCTCGACCCAAAACATCCATCAAGTTTTTACAACACCTACAATCTCTATTTCATCCACAAGATGGACTAATAAATGAACTTGAATATCAAAAAATGATGTTGGAAGCTCTTTCTCCATCAAACATAGTATCTCCTTGCATTCGTGATTCTTCTGTGGGATCGAGTCTTTGTCCATCTCTATTGATGTAATCCACCTATTATTATCATAAATCAAATTATAAAGAAATTATTTCATAATTAAAAGATAACAAATAGTCTCATATGTTAAATATAAAAGTATCATAATTACCTTACAAATGATCCAAGACAATAGATCACATCCCGTACTCCCTTTGTTGTACATCCATTGATAACCAGAGGTAGAATGTGCTTCAGAAAGTTATGCCAATCATGTGTCTTTAACCTAGATAAGCTCCTATCATACATAGTAAGCATGTTTTGGAAAGATGCTCCATATCCTCTAGGTGTTCGGATCGATTGAATCCTATTGTTGATAGTTTGTATCTCTTTTGTTGTAAGTACCCAAGGAGCACGTGCATAAGTTGTTTCTTGTTGACTTCTATAAAAAATTCGCCATAACTTTGGTTTTGAGTTTTGATCCTTTAAATCGTTTCTTGATGCTATTGTGTCTTTTAATCCATGAAGATGTTTCCATAATGAATAACCAATATTCTTGAATATACACATAGGATCAAGAAGATGACAAACCTTTAACTCTCCAAAGAATACCATATTAACATATTCTTTGCTAGTCCCAATTTTCCTATACCTCTAAACTTTACATTCTCATCATCTTCATCATCACTCAAGATTTCAAATCCTAGATCTATAAGAGGCCCATCTGTCCATTTTCGATACCAATCCATATGTGTCATTGGTTTTGGACACTAACCTGTTTCAATCTTTCCATTAAAATGTAACGGTTCTCTTTTGCATCTTAATGGATGATCCTCAGGCAAGAACTGTTGATATCGAAGATAAATATTTTTATTCAGATACTTACTATAAACTGATCTCAACCAATCACCACAATAAGGGAAAGACTTATATCCCTTAGTAGATATTCTTGCATCATGAAAACCATAAAAATATAATTAGATTAACTCACATACAATTGTATACATATTAAATAAAATAAATTACATCATTACCTGAACAGACACCATATCCTAGAAAATCATGTATAGTCCAAGCCACAATTCTACAAACCATAATGTGTCGCTGATTAATGCTTTTAGATACATCAGTGACATTAATACCTCTCCATAACTCTTGGAGATCCTCAATGAGAGGAGCAAGATATATATTCATGTCTTTAACTTGTCTTTTCTTGGGATTAAAAGTAAAAGCATTAAATGTTCCTTATTAATGATAAGCTATGGTGGTAGATCATAGTTAATGACTACCACATGCCACATTGACCATTTACTAGGTTTCATCGAAAACGGATTAACCCCATCTAATGCAACTCCTAACTTTGCTCTTGTGCAAAATGAGGCCATCTATAATCAATATGTTGAAAAGTTGCACTATCTATTGGAATTCTCATTACTCCATCAGTACTTTTATGATCAAATCCCCATGTCAAAAGCTTTGATAATTTAGGTCTTTGAAACATATGTTTTTTATCAAGATCTGAACTCATGCACACACAGAGGTTAAGAATGTTGAAAACACATAGAGAAAAGAAATACACAAAGAGACGAGATTGAATGTAGTATTGGGTGCAATCTCCCCCCATGCACTCTGTTTCGATAGTCTACAGAGTGCATATATTTATATGAATTTTTTATTATGTGGAAATAGTGGTTACATGATAGCGGCTTCAAAAAGCATGCATGAAAATAAAAGCTCGTAACTTTTGTAGAAAGCCTTTGCTTTTAATATAAGAAATTGCAGTTTACAACGACCCTTATTCTAACCACTACTTTATTAACTATTTCTAAAAATAGTACCCTCTACATGGGTTTATTTACAAACTATATAAATTATAAATTGGATTATTGATGTCCGCCCTTTCAAGCCTTTCACGCCCTCACGAACCTTCAACTGCTATATAAAAAACAACAAAACACATTAATACATTAATAAATTTACACTCCAAAAATTCCTGTTGAACACATTCCATAATTCATAACATGCCCCTCAGTTGATAAAATAAAGAAAAACCTATCCATGACCTACCTAAGCTCATCGGGTTGTATCCATTTGGCATTGATGCAGGATTGCAACTTCACACCTCCCCTGATCTTTCTGAATGCCACATGCATATGATTTCTATAAGTAGACAGAGTACTGCCTATATGTAGAGTCATTTGGCATCACTGCCTCCACATCATCATAGGAGTAGTGCAAGAAAACGAGAGGGGAAATTGGAGGGACAACATTTATATGTCGAGGTCATTGAGAAATAAAACTTTTTGAGCACGAAAAAGAAGGAGAATAGAAAGAAGAGTTACACCATCGAAGGGCACCATATCATACCTCTAAAAAGTGGCCCAAGCCTTATCCTTTCGTAATTCCTCATCAAAGCAAAGTTTCCTAGGTATTCCAAGGAAATCATATATAAGCTTGCAAGAGGAAATCATACAAGCACAATAAGAAGGTATGCAAACAATAGTAATCCACCTACCATTAACATAAATAGATTTCAGATATGCATCTAAGAAGATAGGAACCCAAGCTTAAATAAGAAACATTGAAGAAAAGATGGAGAAAAGAAGATGATAGTACGAAGAGGTTATGTAGATAATACGCACCCGAGGAAAGAAAAAACTAAGCCAATGGGTAACATCAACTTCAAGAGCGCAAGAAGAGCAAAAAAGGGACTAGTAAATCAAAATTTGCAAGGCAAAGTTTTAATATGATTTTTGAGGCCATTGATGAAGGGACTCCTCAAGTTTGGCCACACAAAAGAGGCTCGACAAGTCGCTTATCTATAGAAGGACCTACTCTAGTAAAATCCATAGAAGAAGAGGAAAGGTATATGTCTACCCAATCGTCATTGGAACATGCATGTACACAAATCATCACAAAGAGAAGAATGCTTAGGAGAAAGAGTAGAAATACCTATCTTTCTAGCCATACATCAGTTCATTATATCCAAGAGCTCAATGTTTTGGACATATCACAAGCACCCTCATTGTTGCCCATTGTTATTTTTGAATTTACTATCACATAATTACTACTTTTAGAGACAAAAGCACCATGAGAGGTGAAGTGATGCATATAACCACACTTTCGTGGAGGACATTAGTGTTCCATGTCAACTTTTCTGCCACACTTGCTGCCCTCACTCAAAATTCTCTGATATCTGAAGTAATGTATCATAGTTACACCATAACTTTTCAAAGTTTCCATGTCCCTTTGCATGATAGTTGACCTAATAGTATGAGTCGCAAGGACTGCCAAATCATTGAAGATCTCAATTATGAAATCCCCAGTAGCCTTTGGAAAGTAATTTTCTTGCAACTGACTTTGTTTGTACATGTGTCGTCTACAAGGGAATCATTATATAAAATGTCCTTAGTAAAGGAACATTAAAAATCACAAAATAGTAAGTAAAAATTAATGTGGTATCGTAATGTCCAAAGAAATGTGTGCCTTGATGCATAGAATATTAATAGATGATTCTCAAATGCCATATCAAAGCGCATTAAAAATATCCCACAATCACTCATGTAAAACGTGTCCTTGTGCATTAATGAATATAAAACTCAATATGGGCACACCTTGTCCATGAACAAATAGAGCATAATAAGAAGGTTACCTTGTTTCATGATAGAGAGTCGTAACCGATCAATCGTGCATGGTATCTTGCTATCTTCTCTGTGGATCTCTCTCTCTCTCTCTCTCTTTGTGTACTTCTCATCAGAATCCCTAAGAGGATCTCTCTCTCTCTCTCTATCTCTATCTACATTTCATTGCTCCAGGATCTCTTTGTCTCCTTGTCTACGTTTTTCTTATCTCTCTGGTACAAGATCTCTCTCTCAATCTCTCTCTTTCTCTCTCTCTCTCTCTCTCTCTCTCTCTCTCTCTCTATCTATATATATATATATATATATATATATATATATATATATATATAATTCTCTCTGTCTTGTTAAACCCTTTGCCTTTAGAACAGTTTGTTTGTGTCTTAAGAATTCTTCTTTAGAATGGTTTTTCTTTTCTAATCAATATTACATTTCCCGAAAAAAAGGTAATAGTAAGACATTGTCATATTGAACTTTTCCATCCTTTGATAGTGGATTCTTTCAATTTTTTTATACTTCCAAAAAAAGGTCAAAATAAAATAAAAGGATCATGCAAAATTTATAATAGTGTGTGGGAGTGTTCATTTTCATGATTTTTGAGAGACTAATCAATGACCTTTCAAAACCATCTTTTCTCCTCTACAATTACTACGAGAGAGAGAGAAAGAGAAAGAGTGAGGGTCAGAGAGAATAAGGGAGATCGAGAGGGTCAAAAATTTGTAGCAAATGTTCAAATGGAGGATTCTATAGTGGAAGCAAGTTTTGGTGATGAAATGGAGCATTTTGTAGGTAAGAGAGTTCCATCATTGATATTTCTTTAAAGCTTTTTAGGGGTATTTATCGAAATGGAGGATTCTCACAAATATTGAAATCAGTGATTTTGTAATGGTGATAGAGAGAGTGAGCGCTCAAAAGCACACAAAAAATTAGAGATAAGGAAGAGGAACACATTTGAAATTTCATGTACATTGGATTGCTGAAAGTGTGCAGCAAATATCCAAATGGAGGAGTATATAATAGTTTAGGTGAGGAAATTTGAGATTTTCTAATATTGATAAAGACAGATCTCCCAAATGCACACAAAAGAATTATAGTGGAGGGAAACACATCTGCAATTCTAGGTTCACCAAATTGCCAAAAGTGCATAGAGCATATCCAAATAGATAACTTTATAATAAAAGCAAGTTTGGGTGACATAATGGGCAATTTTCCAGGTAAGAGAGCTTCATCATCAACCTTCATTTAACACCTAAGGATTTGAAATTCACTTTGAAGAGTATATCGATTAAATTTCTTCTTTGAGGACCTTCCCTTCACAATATGAATTCGAGTGCACTTTGACACACATATCAATCTGATATATATATATATATATATATATATATATATATATATATATATATATATATATATATATATATATATATATATATATATATATATATATATATATATATATATATATATATATATATATATATATATATATATATATATATATTTGCACATCAAAGAGCATGTCTCTATTTCTCTTAACTATTGATCTTTTTGTATTTAGGAGTTCACAATGATAACAAAAGATTTTTCATAGTTCTTCAGCACAAGATAAACAAGAAATAGAAGAGAAAAGGGTTGAATCTAGCCACATTAATCTATTGATTTCAAAGAAGCCCAAAATTGATTTTACTCTTTCAGACAATTAAGGAGAGGTTGGAACTGAAGAGGACTTCTCTAGCACTAGAGAGGAGAATGAGACCACAATGGTCATCATGAGGGATATGAAGAAAGATGTATCCAATGTCCCAAAAAATGTAGAGGACATGCCTTTGATTGATCCTTCCATTCCATACTAGTTTTGCGTGATTTTGAGATAGAAGGAAGAAATTTTTTTGGTATGGATATTCAATTGTATCCAACATTCGAGAAGACTATGAACTTGCATCCACTACACATAATCTAGAGGAAGATGAGGAGTTCCTCTTTGATGATGAAATTGAGGATCTCGCACTCAAAGAGAATTTTGATGCAAGGGATTGTTTGAATGTATGGCTCAATAGGGTAAGGGAAGACATTGAAACAGGAAGAATACCAAGTGACCAAAAAATTAGGAATTTCAAAAAAGAGATCCGATATGAAAAGCTTCGGATAGTACAAAGTATTTTTTGAAAGATAAAAAAGGGGATCCAAAAGGTAGTAGTGTGGATCTTATGAAGGGAAATATTTTTCTTTGCGAGAAGAGTGTGGAGACTAAGAGCATCTAATGCTCTCTATTCTTTGATTTGAGAATAATTATCATGTTAAGTTGATGTTTTGTATGTGTTTTCCCTTTCATAAAATATACTTACATTTGAAAAAGAGCGGATTCTGATCGACCACAAAAAACTTAGCAATGAGGGCATTGTATCTAATTACTTCTTCAAAACATTATCCTGTGATCTGGATGCATATCCTATTCCTAGTAGCTATGAGAAGATAATATTGGTAGAGAAATTTGGTGCATTTAATATTTTTGGTCATCATCTTCATCTTGGTTCTCAGGAAGAGCACATTTTAGTGCTTATTAAGGTTTTGCACTAGCTTTCAAAATAAAGAATAGTTAGCACCTACAACCTTATGGAAAAAATTAGTTAATATGATTCAAGATGAAGTTACAACAGCAATTTTTATTGGAGTACCTATAGATGAACAAGAGAATATTGAGAAGAGTGTGTATCATGTACTAAAGAAGATATGTAATACGAGGAATACATTTTATACAAAAGTATCCTTTCCATCACTATGGTGTATCTAAAAACATCTCTAATGCAAACGGGAATGCCCCATACAAATTGTCATTGGGTCACAATGCCTTTACCCATTGTTGATTAACAAATTATATTTTGATTTTCGCTCTCTTTTGTGCATTAATAGGATTAGATTTTCTAAATTCTTGAATTTTCCTCTCCCTTCTTAATTGAGCTTCCTTTATGGCTTGCACAATCTTTGATGCATTTGCACTCTTCTTGGCATGAAATTTTTGTGTAATTCGTGTGTAGTACCACTTGAAGAGTTCTCAAATGGAGTTCCCTTTGTGAGTTCCTCCCATAATGGGTATGCCTCAATTATGCATTACATGCCATGTAATGAGACTTTGTTGCAGAGTGAGGAAGCACAAAAAAAAACAGCCCCAAAAATTTTCAAATTTTCGGCATAAAATTTCCTCTTTCATCATGAAACTATGTAAATGCACTAGAGGAGTTCTCTAGATACATAAACCCCAATTATTGTAACATAATGCTTGTAACATAGTAGGAGATTAGTGTTTTTCAATAAAAGTCCCGGTCACTTGTGTGAAAGGACCAATTTTCGGGCACATGTATATAAGTCACTTGGTGACTCTTTGTAAAAAACTTTTGCCATTGTGAGAATAGAAGCTGAATTTCGAATTAGCCTTTTTCTTGCTAATTATCTTCTTCTCCAAGAGCTTTTGTGTGTGTTTCATTCTTGAAATGTGTGTGTTGGACTGTTTTCTACCCCTTCTCATCGCTTTTGAACTACTGTAGTGCATGTGTGAGCCTTGAGGAGTTGTGAAGCAGGTGTTGGTACTTCCTACCATTCATTATTTTGCTCATAACTTGAAGTACATTGAGGTTCGAATCAAAATACTAGCATTAGATGGGGTCTCATCAAAACTTTGTAACGAACCTGCTATTGACCATATTCAAAGTTCTGAGTTGAGAGAAAAGTTTGAATTTGTGCTTATTGTTGCAATAGGTATCGCGACATGCATTTTTACAGAATTAGCAAGTTGGAGAGGTAGTTGAGACAAGTCACATGCATTGTAGCATTGATACTTCACTTACCATCACGTGTGCACATGTTTTCATACACTTGGTATGTCTAATCTCTCAGATTGATAATTAAACATGTATGAATCCACCATTTTATGCACTTGTGGGGTGATTGAGGTGCACTCTCATCGACACAAGTCCCTAAGGCTTACGACTTAGGTACATAAGTTTTTGGCACCATTGTCGGGGAATAGCCCAATCAAGGTGCCTTCGTGATGATTATAGCTATGGAGTGAATGAGTCGTACTTGTAGAGGTGATTTTAGTGAGTGGCAAGTCTCAAGATATTCAGCACTTGTTACTTCACATTTAAGGGTGTGTGTAATGAGTTTTTAGGGTTAGGAGTAAGGGAGTGAGAAAGAGTTAGGGTTAGATAAGAGAGAGAGGTTGGATTAGAATAGATAAGTTTCCATCAAAAAATTCTAGAAAAAGAAAAAGAAAAAACAATTAGTTCCTTTTAGTTTAGGCATTTCACCACCCAAGGCTATAAAAACCAAAAACAATTGAGTTGTTAGTTATTTGCCTGAAACAAGTATCGTGGAGAGCAACAACGATCGGTATCGTGGTGATAGTATCATGGTCAGCGAGTGCTTTGTTGACATTGGTAGCACAAATCTTGGAAGAGATACTCTTGAAAATGAGCACATTAACCCTATAGCCTCAAAAAGGGAAGGATTTACTAGATTTCATGAAATCTATCGTGATCTAGCATGTAATCGGTATCGCGGGGTAGGACAGAAGGGTTGGAGTGAGTTTTGGTGTTGCACAGTGAGCTGAAAGGGAAGAGTAGAGAAGGATAAACACATTGCACAAATTTTATTTTAAGTTTTGGCCACATTTGTTTGTAGTATTGCAATCGGTTGAGTTTTGGTACCGTGATACCAAAATTCCATAGTATCATGATACTCGCCAAAGTACCGTATCATGCATACCCACTTGAGGTATCTTGATACCATCAAGGTATCATTAATGCCAAGTAGAGGTATCGTGATCGCGACTCTTAAGTGGTATTGTATCGTACACCTTGTGGTATTGTATCGCGATCCACAACTAGGTATCGTATCGTGAGAAGCAAGGTGTCGTCGAGCCAGAAGTATTGTATTGCATAGAACCTGGTATCTTATTGTACCCACTTCTAGTATCATATCATCTTGATAGCAGTATCGTATTGCAAGGACAGGTTGGTATCGTGTCGTGAACCAACAGCGGTATCGTATCGTACCCACTTCTAGTATCATATCATTGTGATAGAGGTATTGTATCGTGAGAGTTGGTATCTCCTTGGTAGTATCATATCACCTAAGGTGGTATCATCTGTAGTGGTATGGTGTATCGTGGAGAGCATAGGTATCGTATCGTGCCTATCCAATATCATATCACCCATCATTGGTATCGTCCAGAGCAGTATCATGTATTGTGGAATCCAGAAAACTTGAAAGTGAACACTGAGAGGCATAAGATAAAACTCGGGAAAAGAAGTGGGAAGAAATAGACTTAAGAGGTGAATGAACTTGGTCAGGACGAGTACTAGGTAGTCGAAGACATGTCATTGCATCATTAGGAAGTGCAACCCAAGCAAGCCATCACTTGATCTACTCAGACATGTCAAGTGACTCAGAGGAGGAACTACACATGGCCTCAGAGGACATGCACGGTTCCATTTCGAGGGATAGCTTTATGTCCACCATAGAGGGGGAATACCGGATATCCTTACAATATGTTTCCACCAATCTACAAGGAGTACCTATTTACCTTGATGGCATAAATAGGCCAGTAGCACGGATGGTAAACTCTACGGATTCAAAAATAGTTCTGAGGCCCACTGTCAAGTATGAAGGAGGGTCTTACATGGACAAGTTAGATCAGATCTATGTAGTGACTGAAAACCCAGATCAAATCAATGACAAAAGGGAACTAGAGGGGCAAGGAGTGTCGGAGAGACCTAATGATGGAGATATTGTGACTACCCCAAGGGGCAAGTCCAGAGTGACTCAAGTCTTGAGAGGGGATCTAATACCTCAAGATGATTACCTGGTGGATGTGTATTTGATCCATGGGTCAAACCTACTTTTACAAACTGACTCACCCACACAAGGAGAAGGGTTAAACCTAGTAACCATATATGAGCTGAGCCATCCAGAGGATGCATCTAGAGTCACTTACCTAGACCAAAAGCAAAGAAGATATTGGCTGGTAGACGAAGTCGATAGGTCTCGACTAAAGTACATGGGGTTGCCTGTATTCCCTCCTCGAGAGTAGGCAACTACCTCGCAAAACCCTTTTGGATGCCATCAAGGAACGGTAAAAACCATGTCAAGATAGACAAGTCAATGAAGCATCCCCACCAGAACCCATGTTCAGTTCACTATGCCAAGAATGAATCCTCACAACCAAGCTAACCCAGGGATAGGAAATGCAAATAGACCACCCATTCGACCAAGATCGCAACCACTAAGACCGGCAGTCCCTGTAGTGATCAGAACACTAGAGCCAATAAGAAGGTTGAGACCAATCCAGGTGGCTAAATGCATGAGAAATCATTATGAAGGCACGAGAGAGCCTTATGACCATATCGTCGAATTCAAGCAAGTGTTACGAGCGGAACAAGTTGATGAATTTTCTATGCAGTATGAATCCTTTGGGCTAACCCTCATGGGAACATCATTAACTTGGTTCCAACCCTTGGATCCAAACCGTTTTGCTAACATTGAACAATTCTTTTAGGAGTTTATTGGAGAATTCACCAAGCGAGGGATTAAGCACAACTCGTCATCATTGATTCATAGTTTCAAACAAGCCCCAAATGAAACCCTAAAAGAGGCATCCCAAAGATCTAACCAATATGTTGATAGATGTCCAGTAATGGAGAGGTCCTCACAACAAAAGATGATATCTCTATTCCTATATGGGTTGACAAATGGGACAATAAGAACCTTAGTCTACGTAAAACAGTTGTAGACATTAAGCGAGTGTCTCCAAGAATGCATAGATTTCAAAGATAACTTAGCAGATGATCTCAAAAATACCTAGATCTTTGCTAAATGAGAGGACACTTGAAGAAATATGACATCTAGCTCAAGTAATGTGGAGGACTTAGCAAAATTGGTAGCTAAAAAATTAGGAGTACATGGACAGAGAAACTATCAGAATCCCCTAATGAGAAATGCCAATGTTGAGAAGATGCACCCTGTGTGGTAGACCATCCGTCCCATGCCTGCAGGAGAGGAGGTCTAGGTGTACAACAACCTTACCCATACAACAAGCAGCCACCCGAAGGACCCAACCAGTAATATCATATTGAGCAGAAATATACCAACCACAATACTAAAAATTTCCCATTTAATAGACAACCAAGGCTAGTGACTCAACCTCAATACAAACCTTACGGATATCCTCCTAGGGAACAAGGAAGAGAGGTTCCTAGATACAACCCTTATCCAGGGCCACAAGGAGCAACCATGCCATATGAGTAGGGAGGGTATGTACAACCACAACCTATGTTAGGACAACAACCACCCCATCCATAGAATGTAGTGCTAGTCAGATGTACTCAATCGGAGGAAACTTTGGAGAGAGCTATAGTACCAGCTACACCTTTAGCTAGTGCAAAAGTGGCAAATCAGGCATATGAGTAGAACCAGGGAGAATATTATCCTTATGAAACTAGCCTAATAGAATATGACCAAACCTACGGGCAACAATACTATGGCTATGAAGGATACAAAAACTCTATGGATCAAAATATGCGAACCTAATTTATACTGCACCTAAAGCACAAACCCCAATGAGACCGTCTATTAGACCACTTGTGCCAAGAGGGCCATGCTATAGATGCGACAGAGATCACTTCATAAGGGAATGCACTATGCCATACAACCCACCACCCCCTACGACATGAGAAGGATATTGCAATGATTGCAGCAAGGAGCATTTGTTTAGAGATTGCACAAGAAAACCCAATAAGGGCCATAACACTAGCCAGACCAACGTAATAGAAGTCACAAAATCAACTGGAAGTGACAAATAGTACACTGTGCCACTCAAGGCTATTACTCAAGCACAAGCTAATAGACAATTAGTAAAAGAGACATATTCTGAGCTTGAGACATATAAAACTTTAGGACCTAAAATCCGAGTAGTGGAGGACTCAGAAGAACAAGGAGAGACTAAAAAAACAAGGAAGACGCAAAGGTGGAAGTCTAGAAGAGAGAAACTCAGAATAAATGGCTGAAGAAGAAAATGAAGAGAATGAGGAAGTTGTAAAGGAAAGTAAGAAACATCAGGAGCTAGAGGCGCTAGGAAACGCCCAACCAACTATTCAAGCATCAAGACTAGTCGAACTAGGATCAATTCTAGTAGACCGAGTGCCAGAAGACTTGGACATGTGGTTGAAGGCTTATCAATCTAGAATCGCGATTGACCCAAGCACAGATCAACATGAGAAACTCTATCAACAAGGAGAGCAAGTGAAGGAGAGATTGGAAATATGTAGGAAACTCATAGAAATAGCTCAAACCACTCTAGAACATACTACCCCAGTCCTTCCGGAGACAAGGATACCTAAAAGCGAGTTCAATGAATGTCAAGAGAATAACAATCGAAAACAAGTAAAGGCACCACAAGAGGAAAGCCGTGAAAAAAACCAGTAGAGTAACAAGGAAGAACAAATATCTGTAATCCCAGAACTAGAAGCCGATTGGCCACAAGACTTGTGGGCCAAGATCCAAGAAGAATGATGGAAAAAGAATGATAATTCACCACCACCTTTTGAAGAAGTAGAAACTTGGGAAAATCAACCTATACCAAATTTAGAAGAAGCATACGAAGAAGCATCTATTTTAGATAGAAATAGGGAAGAATCGCACATCATTTCCATGTTACCAGATTATATGGGAGAATACAAGAGAAGGCCAATTGTATTCCATGCTCCCATGATTTGGGGCAAGGAAGAAAGGTCTCAAGATAAGACATCACACAATTTAGCAGAACTCAAGAAAACCAAAATATAATTCTTATTGACACTAGAGGAATTACCACAAGTCAAGCCACAATTGTGGAAGCAATTATCTGGACACTTCAGAATAGACACTAAAGAACCTATGAATGAGAAGAAAGAAGTGAAAGCTCCATCAACCATTCAAATCCCAATTGATAAAGTTGGAGAATTTAGTGAGGAAGATTAAGTTAATACATGTCTACCCATCGCCTTTAACGGATATATGAGCAAAGCCATCTTAGACACCGGAGCTGGTGTAGGCATAGCCACAAAAGAGATTTGGGAGAAATGGGGAAGACCTACCTTGCGATCAACATGCATGATGCTTCAACTAGTAGATGGTCACGTAGAGAGACCCCTAGGATATTGGGGAAGATTAAGCTGACTACCTGTGGAGTAGAATTCGAACATACTCTAGCTATATGTCAATTTGGAAAAGCCAATAATTATGAAATGATTTTAGGAGGACCTTTTATGAGACAATTCAGAGTCGTGCAAGATTGGGGAAGAGATGTATTGTATTTACAACACTAAGGGCAACCACAAAGATAAATTTTTGCAGACCTTTTCATATAGGGATGTACCCCGATTACAATGGAATCCCACACATAGAGAAGAAGATGATCTGTCCATTCTTACTACAGGATTGAGTGACCAATCATGGATGAATGAAGACGTTCAGCTATGCATATGTAAAGAGGCCAAAAGAGAAGAAAACAAAACTCAATTATGGCAAATAGGGCATCGAAATTCTTGGCCCATAGATGACCCAACATACATGCCTCGAATTTTCCCAGATGAAGCATTCGAACCACACGGATGTATGGAAATATTAGTGACACTAGATGTGTGTGTAAATGAGGAATTAATAACCATGGGTGAGTGTGTGACGAAGAAGGTTATGATGTAAAACTTTACATGGTAATCCTTCAAGAAATGGAAGCAGGAGAATTATTGGAAAAAGAATGGAGGGAGGATTATGAAACCATAGAGATGGAACCAAAATTTCATTCAGAGGAACGATATTTGGAAGAGATTGAGACAAAAAAGGAAAGGAGACACCAAAATTATTTTCAGTAGAAGCAGTCCCAACAAGAGAGGACAATGAGGAAAGGGAAAACAAAGTAGAGCAACCACTAGATCTTTTCAAAGTTCCACAACATTTTAAGAGATACGAAGTAGAAGAACAAAAAATAGCTATTCAAAAGCCCAAGAGAAAAGCAACTGATGGAGAAGCTTATGATAATAAAGAACAAACCAAGAAAGTGCTGGTAACTATGGAGGAAGAAGAGGAGAGATGCACCTACATTGGAAAAGATGTATCTTCAGAAGAAGAACAAGAATTGATAGAACTAATCAGGGAATATAGAGATGTCTTTGCATGGACTTACAAAGACCTCAAGGGAGTAGATCCATCCATTTGTTCCCATAGGATTCCAATGACTCCTAACACAAACCCCTCGAAGCAACACCCATACACATACAATGATGTTTATTCGACAAAGATTAAAGAGAAGATCGAGAAACTCTTAGTAGTAGGCTTCATTTATTAGATAGAGCACACAAAATTGATATCACCTTTGGTTGTAGTACCCAAAAAGAACGGAAAATTAAGAGTTTGTATTAACTTAAAAAAAGTGAATGCAGCTACTATCTGGGATAGTTACCCATTACCAATCACCAATTATCTATTGGAAAGAGTTGCATGCAAGGAAGTCAAGAGCATCCTAGATGGATTCTCGGGTTATAACCAAGTAGTCATTGCTATGGACATAAGATAGCCTTTGCAACTAAATGGGGAGTATATGCTTTTTGACTGATGCCATTCGGGCTCACCAATGCCCCCGCAACTTTCGAAAGACTGATGTGTCATGTACTCAAGGAATTTTTAAGAAAAAACATGGACGTATATGAAGATGATTTGTGAACTTATTCCTGTCAAGGGAGCGAACACATTCTAGAACTACGGAGGATATTTGAGAAATGTCGTCAGTTTCAAGTATGCTTAAATTCAAAAAAGTGTGTCTTTATGGTAAGGCAAGGAAAGGAAATATTGTGTTGAAGAATGAAATTCCACAGATGAAGATAAGATTAAAGTAATTTTAGACTTACCAAGACCTAAAAATGTGAAGGAAGTACAAGCCTTTATGGGTCATTGTGGGTACTATCATCGATTTATCCACATGTACGCTATAATTGCTAAGCCTCTATATGGGCTATTGACTCATTCACTTGGACTAAAGATTGCAAAAAAGCATTTAATGAATTGAAACAATGATTAAGCTCAACACCTATCTTGAAGGTGCCCAATTGGAACAAACCATTCCATATCCATGTGGATGTATCAAGTTATGCAATAGGATGCATACTAGCTCAACCACCGGATGAAGGAAAATTAGATCATCCTATCGCATTCAGCAGTGGACATCTAAACCAAGCAGAGAGAAATTATACCACCATGGAAAAAGAAGGCCTAGGAATGGTGTACGCAATCAAGAAATTTTGACATTAGCTCCTAGCCAAAAAATTCAAGTCTTTATCGACCATCAGGCATTATTGTATCTGGTCAGTAATCCTTGTAATACAGGAAGGCTAGTGAGATGGTTCCTATTGCTGATGGAATTTGATTTTGAAGTAATAGTCAAAAAAGAAAATACTCATGTAAGCGCGGATCACCTATCTCAGATGGCATACGGAGAACCATCCAATGGAGAGGTTGATGATCTACCACATCATAGGATCAATAGAGATACCAAAAAAAAAATTTACAATCATGTAATTTACATATTGTAGCAGGTAGTTTGTGTTACAAAGAACCAAATGTCATATTATTGAGATGTGTCAAAGCGGAACAAAAAAACTTATTGGAAATCGATGGAAAATTCATAAAGGAGTTCATGGAACATTAAGAGAATTGAAAAGATTGGGAGTATACTGGCCAGACATGCCAAAGGACGTACATGAACATGTTAGCAGTTTCCAAAAATGCCAAGAGAATAACCCAGAGGACCATTCATCTTTACAATTTTCTACAATAGCACCAGCATGGAGTAAAGCATTGGAGAAATTCTTAAAAACATGAACACATGAGGAAGAAGCTATTTTAGCAAGGAAATAGACCCTAGAGGAAATGAGTAAGGACTACACAGTAATTGGGAAACAATTATTTAAAAGTGGAAAGGACAATCAGCTACCACTATGCATCCATGAAGGAGAATATTTACCCATTTTAGAGATGACACATGCACGTGCTGTAGGAGGACATTTTTCAACTGAAAGAACGATAAAAATGATTTTCTTTGTTGGCTTATGGTGGCCAACTCTACACATGGATGCCGACACGTATGTACGAAGTTGCGAGGTGTGCCAAAGGACTAAATATCCTATACGAAGAGATGATATGCCTTTAAGACCCATGATTTGCACAAGAGCTTTTTCAAAATGGAGCATTGACTTCATAGGACCTATAAATCCTCCAGCCAATAGATCACATGTTGAATATACAATAGTGGCCACGGATTATCTTACAAAATGGGTAGAAGCGAAAGAAACGAGGAAAAATGACGTACAAACTACAACAAAATTTCTCTTTGAAAATACCTTTACTCGCTTTGGATTGCCAATAGAAATTGTGAGTGATAGGGGAACACACTTCATCAACAAAGTAATAGAATCACTAATGAACGAACTCCTTGCGATTCACAAAAAAACCCCTTACCACCCTCAAGATAATAATGGTTAGGAAAAAAGTTCCAATAAGGTATTGTGCACAGTGTTGCCCAAACTAGTCAACAATTGAAGGTGAGATTGGGACAAACAATTGCATCATGCAATTTGGGCCTTCCGTATGGCTTACAAGATAGTCATTGAAACCAATCCTTTTAATTTAGTATATGGATAGAATGCAATCTTACCCATTGATGTTTTAGTACCTACCCTATATGTAGCACAACAAAACGATTGGACAAGCCATGAACTATCCCAACAATCAGACCAATTGAAAAATTGCATGAAACAAGATTACAAGCAGTAGCAAGAATTTATGTGGCTAAAAGGAGACAGAAAGCATATTACGATGCACATATCAAAGATAAAGGCTTAACAGAAGGAGATTTTGTGTTAGTATACACATTGAAACAACATGCAAAGAAATTGCAACAGCGAGGATATGGACCATTATTGATAGATCAAATTTCAATAAGCGGAGTAGTAAACTTAGCCACCTTAGATGTAGATGTACTTCCCAACTACATTAGTGGCTGTAGAGTTAAGAGATATATGGAACCATTAATATACCAGATGTTGGCATGACTTGTAGGAGCGCAAAATCGGAAGAAGGAAGAGGAAAGGATTAGAGAACAATCTCGAATGGAAGCTCTAGAACGAATCAAGAAACAAAAGGAGTGGATGAGGCAACGAAACGAACAATATCTACAGAGAGGAACGTATACCCATGGAAAACTATTGAGAAGGTAATAGAAACAACACAAGCAATAATATTTCCTAACCATACTTAAACCTAGGAATTGGGAACATGGAAAATCAACTAGTGGATGCACGGATTGACACAAGAGCGGCATTAAGTTGCATGTGAGTGTCGTTAAACACTCACCTAAATATGAACTTAATTCCCACTAAGGCATATATGATAGGAATCGGAAGGAGGATCGAATGTACAGGTGAGGTCCTAATGTCCCTTCATCTAGGAAATTCCACTATGGAGCAAAAATTCTTGGTATGCAAAGAGGAGGACCTTATTGAAGACCTGATCCTAGGACAAGACTGGATCTTTGAGAATGAAGTCAGTATACACCTTACACAAGGATACATATCAACCAAAATAGGGCACAAAGAATTCTTTAGTCTTCTAAAAGCTAGACTCTCCCAAACCCTTATTACAATCTTACCTAGGGAAGAGAACTCATAGAAGGAGAAATAAGAAGATTCAAGAACGGATGTGTATAGAAGTGCCCTAATCTAGATTTGCTTGCGAGCAAGGAAATACTGCATGATTGTGTGATCACTTCTCGTGTAAGGCATGCGCTTGAGAGAAATAGTGAGGACATCTCTTCTCAACCTATCCACACTATAAGAAGGAAACCAACATGGATATTGATTGTCAAAACACCACATCGAAAAAATGTGTGGGTACAATGGGTACGCAAGGACCAACTACCTCAACACGTCAGCATAACACACGAACAAATCAACCATCCAATCGAGACAAAGCAAAGTAACCACTCTTTGAAATCTCAAAAGGATAGATAAAAAATTATTCGTGTATGACTTCCAAAATCGTTGATGGAGGCCTAGAAATCATAGCAATACATATGGATTCCGAAAGCAGTCCAAAATGCACCAAATCAAGAGATAGAAAAACTCAAAAGAATTATCATACCAACAAAATAAAGCAAATGAAATTGTCAAAGATCATAGAAAACCCCAAAAAATCACAACATGGGATGGGAAGTACAATCCAAAAATAGAAATGATTCAAAGATGACATTCAAGGATAGAGGAAAAGGGACGTGACAAAAGCAAATGCCACCAACATAGGCAACCAAGTTAATATGGAGACCCAAGAAGTGACAAGAAATTGGCCAAATGAATCAAGGAGACTCTACTTGCCCTCATGAAGAATCAATCGCATCCGAGTATTCATGATAGGGCCACGTTACAAGACCATGCATTTGGCACATAGCCTCTTCAATAAAAGTAGTGGTGCACATTTCCCTAACCGAAATAGGACTTAGCTTCTACTATCATAGGAATGATCATCCGCTGTATATAAATAAATGCTTCAGCTATAAACTAACTTCTTGTTTTCCTTCAGGATTAAGAACCAAAGAAAAGTATGATAAGGTACCTTACTTACCTATGCAAGGGGTACGGAGCAACAAAAAATCACATATTAATGAATCACACATAAACACACAGAATTGGTATCTTTCGTAAACTAATTCTCTACTACATTGTAAGTGCAGATGGCTTCTGAAGACTGTAAGTCCACCATTCCAGAAGAGGTGCTTGAATTTCCAATGTAGAGCATAACAAAAGCCAAAGTACATTGGTTTAGAGAAGACCAACTAGTGGAAGAGCATTTGTTCTTAGTAACTATTAAGATTATGGATACAGATCATCAGTTTCCCGTGATGTCCCAAGACTTCAAGGTTTTACACGAGCTCCCATCCACAGTGGATGTGAGGACAAAAGCTGGAATCCATAAGTATTTCAAATTACCAATCTACAAGCTGGATTTTCAACAATGTACTGAAGTCATCCAAACAGCATCTATGCCAGGAAAGAGACTCATGAAGTTCCATAGATATAGAAAAATGGGATTAGTCGATTCCAACTCTTCTTCTGAAGTCCAAGAGGAACGTGAACCATCACCTATGAATGTGGACATTATAAGCAAATCAAATGATGATGGTAAATGGGATGAAATAAATCAAATCAAGGATTCCCTTGAAGGAGAAAGCAACAAGCAAGATCAAATTCCAGATGCGACACTCGAAGA
This sequence comes from Ceratopteris richardii, assembly GCA_020310875.1. Classification (NCBI taxonomy): domain Eukaryota; kingdom Viridiplantae; phylum Streptophyta; class Polypodiopsida; order Polypodiales; family Pteridaceae; genus Ceratopteris; species Ceratopteris richardii. The sequence goes on along the minus strand of CM035423.1, from coordinate 150,273,610 downwards.
CAGAGAAAAAGACGAGACGAAGGAAAAAGAGGATGTAGAGACATTAAAGTTGAATGACACTACGAAGCTTCAAGTCAGAGAAATTTATCTCAACGGTCAGGCTACAATGAAGATTCCAAAGGAAGAGAAAGTACAAGAAGAAATGGAGGCACAAGAACCATTCACCCCTATAAGGATAGTAGCAGATCCTTCACCTTTGGATGTGACATCTCAAGGAAGTGCTACTAAGTCTACTCCACATATAAAAGAAGATCCTCAAATCCAGCTACAAATCAGACAACCACATAACGAGACGATACATGTGGAAAATGGCAAAGATGTACAAACAGGTGAAGAACCGAGCATACCAAACACTTGGCTCAATGTGGACGTGGCACAATTACAACCATTCATAAAAAAAATGATACAGATAACCATGGATACAGAACAATAGCTCATGGAACTAGATAGCAAGTAGACAAAAAACTTTAGTAGAAAGAAATCAATCCAAAATACTCAATGAAGATCTATCTACTAGAATATTACCAGATCAATAGGCCCTTACAAATAAATAACAGGATATCAAAGAAGCTATGGAAATATGCACACAAGTGGCCGAAGAAAATTAGAAGTTGCAAACTCAGCTTCATGAACTTCAAAACAAATATGCAGTTAATGAAGACGAAAGGTACACTTATAATATTGAAGCAAACTTTTGGAATCTCAAATAAAGGTATACATGGATGAGGCAGAAAACCTGAGAAATAGAAATAAAGAATTGATGAATGCAATTCTTCTTAACCAACCAATAGAGGTACCAGAAAGTCAACACACTAACACACAGGAATCAAAAGCTCAGATAGCTAAGTATAAGGATCAATGAAAGCAAGAGCAAGTGTTAAGAGAAGAGTGGGAAAATAAATATATGTATGATACAAATGAATTAAGGAAGAGATGGAAAGCAACTGAAGCTTGGTATATTGAACAATGCAATGAAGATGCAGACCAAATGGCAATATTAGGAGAAATAAAGAAACAAAGTGACGAAGAGCTTACAACAGAAGGGACAACTAAAAGAAAAAGATGAACTAATAAAAAGCCTCCAAGATCAAATCACAAGGCAAAATAATATGGAGACACCAGTAGTTCGAAGCTCTCAAACGGCTACTATGGAGACTCCGATACGTCCTCCTTCTCCCCCCATACATAATACGCCAATAAATGAAGAAGAAGCAGAGAAGGGCACTGAGAGACATACATGGCCTATTGCATAACTAAGCAGAAATGAGAGGGCACTACTAGTGTCCCAACTCACGGGACAATTTGAAGATCAAGTGGTGAAAGTAATGAAAGAAGCCAAAATCAAGAGCAAGAATTTAGAACAAATTTTGAATCCCTTCAGTGTACCATATGGCCTATTGAAAGAAGAAACCAAACAATATATTAAAAGGACTACACAAAAAGAACGAGATCAAGACTTACAATTCAAAATAGATACATTCTCGTATACACAAGAAGAATTTGACAAAGCAGATCCGATCTGGAAATAGAAATTTTTGGAAAAGAATCTGACTCTATGGGTGCATTGGGATTCTACACCATACTTACTACAATTAAACCCACCTTTTTGCCTGGTACCGAGAAGAAGATCTTGGATGCAATTTTGGGAAGAACAGTGCTAGGGCACTCTCAATAATCAGTGGTTGAACTACCCACTGCTACTAAGCCCACCACATAACTACTTACCCACTGAAGAATAAATGGTACATACAATAGAGTTTTGGCTCTCAAGATATTCTACAGTTCCAGACCTAGCAATAAAGATGACGAATAAAGTATTGAGCATGCTACGTATAGTTTTGAAAATCCTCAAACATGCTCAATACACGTTTTTGAGTTTTTCGGCATTAATCAAGGCACAGACACCCTAATTTTTTTATCTCTCCATCATGCCTAGCCGACTTACCATCATGGCTATATACTCATGCTTGATGTTCTTACTGAGTGAGTATATGCAAACATTCAAAGAAGCATTTTTCATAGGATTTTTTAAAATGGACTCAGAAATTTTTGTCAAAATAACTTCCAATTTAAATGCTCGATTGGTGGCCTATGAGCTAAGTTTCTTTGCAGATCATAGACAAGCACCAAACGATGGAGTAAAGTCAGCACAATTTAAAGAACTGATGATATGTGAAGCTAATCTACTGAATCAAAGAGAGCAAACAGTCATCCAAACATACTCACATTGCCACCCAAAGCCTATTGGGGATGATAGAGTTCAGGAGGAGGGATGTGTGGAGGGGGAATCAAGTAAGAGAAGAAGAAGAAGAAAATCAAAAAGAAAAAATTTCCATTGAATTAAACCCACCCTCTACCCAAAGCCCTGTAAGGGCACGCATCAGGCTGCAATACAAAAGAAGGAGGCCCGAAGTGTGCAAACAAAGATTAAACATAGGACCTTTGAAGTATCAACCAAAGGACATCAACAGATGCAACGCTTACCAAATGGTGCATCTGGTAAAAATAAGTAAAAAGGCTTCAACAATACAACAGGGCCAGATGTGTGAGAACAAAGAATTATCAAAAGGCCAAAAGTTAGAAAGAGGTAGAGATTGAAAAGCAAAAACGGGTGACTATGATAATCACATTCTTAGCCACTAGGGGCGTGTGTGGCAACCCAAATTATCAGAGCAACCCAGATGTATGAATGTATGAAATATCAAGGGGAGGACAGAAGCCCATGACTTAGGATCAGATAAGGCGACGAATTCTCTGAAGGTCCTAACTCTCTCCTCGATTGTTAGGTGACAATAAGAAAATCCTATCAAGGGATGACAAAGATAAAGAGGGGGAGAGTGTTGCAGAGTAAGGAAGTACAGAAAAGGGAACCACAAAAATTTTCAAATTTTGGGCATAAAATTTCTTCTTCAAAATTCCTATGAAATACATCATGAAACTATGTAAATGCACTAGAGGAGTCCTCTAGATGCATAAACCCCAAATATTGTAACATAATCCTTGTAACTTAGTAGGAGAATAGTGTTTTTCAATAAAAGTGCCAGTCACTTGTGTGAAAGGACCAATTTTCAGGCACATCTATATAAATCAGTTGATGTCTTTGTAAAAAGCTTTTGCCATTATGATAATAGAAGTTGAATTTTGAATTGGCCTCTTTCTTGCTGATTGTCTTCTTGTCCAAGAGCTTTGTTGTGTTTCATGCTTGAAATTATGTGTTGGACTGATTTGTACCCCTTCCCATTGATTTTTAGCTACTATAGTGCATGTGTGAGCCTTGAGGAGTTGTGGAGCAGGTGTTGGTACTTCCTGCCATTCACTATTTTGCTCATAACTTCAAGTATATTTGTCAAATTTGACTGAAGATAGGACCATTAGATGCATCTCATCGAGAGCTTTGAAATGAACCTACTATTGATCACATTTGGAGTTCTAACTTGTGAGCAAATTTTGAATTTGTGCTTACTCCTGTAATAGGTATTGTGACATGCATTTTCAAAGAACTAGTGAGTTGGAGAGGTTGTTGAGACAAGTCACATGCATTGTAGCATTGATACTTCACTTACCATCATGTGTGTGCATGTCTTCATACACTTGGTACATCTAATCTCATGGATTGATAATTAAATGTGTATTAATCCACCACTATATGCACTTGTGGGGCAATTGAGGTACAGTCTCATTGACACAAGTCCATAAGGCTTACGACTTAGGTACATAGACTTCCTCATACCATGAGTGATTGAGATGCTTGGATCATCATAGTTTTGTATGAAGAATGGTAAATGGTTAAAGATGATGTGTTTCCATAATCATTAATAGAAGCCATGTGCAATGCTTTGAGAAATTGCACAAAAAATATGGGATATGTGTCTCCCAATCCATAGATCGGATAAAGACATATAAGGTATCCTTGGAAAGTTGTCGGAATGAACCTTCCTTGGGAAGCACTTGATTGAGATACAAGATATGGAGCATGAGTGCTAACAAGGTTCAAGATCTTGAGGTTGAGAACAAGGGGTTCAAGATACCAAGGTTGCAAACAAGAGGTTCAAGAAATTATGCAAGGTGAGAGCATCAATTCAAAAGGCCCTAGAGAGTTCACAAGACAATCATTGAGGACAATGATCGACTAAGGGGGAAGAATGCCATAAAGTGATAGGAATTAATATGAATCAATCAATTATGATGCTCTATAAGTCTAAAAATCCTAAAACTTCAACTAAGTAAGAACCAATTTTAGGATTCAAAAACTCACAATAGTCTATAAACTTAAAAAGTCCTAAAACAACTTAATTTTTAAATCCTAAAATTTAAATAATAATTCTAAATAATAATTCTAAATAATGCTATATTCATTTAAATTGTAAATCCATAAAATGTAAATTTTAATTATAAATAATCTTTAAGTTGTCTAGTACTAAATGCTAAATCTAAATAATCGTATAATTTTTTAAGTTCTTAAGAAAATGTAAAGTTTTCTAAATTTATCATTCTAAAAAAATCTAAATTTTTGAGAAAAAGTATACACCTTGTTTTTTGTACGACATTGAGTTCACAAAAATAGGTAATCTTCTATGATTGTACAATGACGGCATGCATTTTATTGAAAAATCTTTTCAATTGAAAATATTTTTTATGGAAAAGTTTTTTGATAAAACATTCTTCCAATAATTAACACTTTCAATCAAAAGAATTTTGACCGAAAAGGTCTCTGATTGAGAAGGCTCCGAATCCGCATGCAAAATCTATTAGAGCTTCTTGAAATAATTTTACATGGTACCAAATAATTGGGTTGGATAGTAGGAGGTCATTGGAAAAATCCTTTATTATTCATGAATAATTGAATTATCGAATAAAAAATAATGCAACCTAGAGCTTTAGTTCAACCCTTTCACTAGTGCGAATATTCATTCAAGGTTTATTGAATTGGGAAGGGATGCTTTCTAGTCCAGTATTATCATTCCTTTCATACTTGGAATTGGAATCAACCAACCAACTGCAAATAAAGATGGTGCATAGCTTGATTTCTGTAGGGATGAGTCCGCAAAGATAGCACAAAGATTGCCTTTTTTTTAGATTGACTTTAAGATACAATCCCCTTTTGATTATAGAGGTGAGTCAAGGAGATGAAAATCATGATAAGTAGATCGGATCATGGGGGATCAAGGGAATGCTCTTACATAATTTAGAACTTGAAGCACATTTTTGAAGATGAAAATGGTCTTTAAAGGGGGGCCATGTTATAAAGAGCTAGCCTAGCTAAAGATCAATCTAAGACTAATATTTTCTCAAGGAATAAGCGAGATAAGATCTTAATCTAGTGGTTAAGTCTAATGGATGGGAAGGAGGGAGCCTTGGGCTGAACTCCCATGCATAGCAATAGGAAGTGAATTATTTGTCCTCTTCCTCTTACACAAAAAGCAAAGACATTGGGATTGAGGAATAAGAAAGCACAAAGCAACTTCTTTTATGTTCCTAAATAATAATACTAAAACAAAAAAAAAACTATCTATTACTAAGAGAAGAGAATTCAATGCACAAAACAAACTTAACATCAAAGACAATCCAAGATATCACCAATTGAATCAATTCATTATTGGAAATTCATACAATCAAATTGGTACAACCAATCTAGTGTTTGATCTCTATACATAGCTCTCTATCTATCACAATTCTTCTCTCACTCTACTAAACTCCTAACTATGTAGCCATGATCCAAGTTTGCTCAATGGTATGCATTTGTTCATTTTCTCCTACGATACGAATTGTCTACCTTTTGTAGACATTCAACACATCAAATTTAAGTGACTTTAAATATCCCTATCAACACAAAATTTTCTTATTCATGGGAATGATTTGGTGCACATGGACTTGAATCTAAGATTGATCCTCAAATTGTGTTTTATCTGCACCTTGAATTTGGGAAGCCTCTATAGAATCTATCAAACATTTCTACTTCCAAGTGTGTATGTGTGTTGGTGCTAGCAAGCTGCTAATTTGACCCTTACTATAGTGTGGATGGATGTTAAAGCTTCCATATCAAGCTATAAACATTTTTGAACGAAATTGACTCTAGGCATGCACTTGGAAAATGATAGTTTGGGCCTACACTCTAGGGCTGAGCATTTACTTCATCGTTAAACATAACAAAATGCCATGTTGCTTGCTTCGCATGCTATTGAGAAATTCCCACTGTTGGAAATGATGGATGGACACTCCAAGAGAATGAGTAAGTACTGCCAAATCCTCCTTTGTACCAGCCCTTTGATGCTTCAGAGTTGATAAGTGGGCCTCCTTAGCTTTCCAATGACACCATAAAATGGTCTATGTACTTTGGAAATGATATATGTAAAGATTGAATCAAAACAGACAACTTTGAACTTCAAGCTTCAAAGAAAAACCTTCTATTTTTGACTTGACACCTGCTGGATCTTTTGCTCAGTATGATCAGCACAGTAGGAATCGGAAAGATTCCTTTTAGGGGTATCTAATTAGCTTAGCAGGCTAACTATTCCAAGTAGAATGAATTAAAAAGATTAACTATGCTCAGAGAATTCAATTTAGCAAGTAAACCTTTACCCTCGATTTTCTAGGACTGCTGCAGACTTTGACTAGTGATCACCTCGACGAACGTTTCTCTGAAATGACTGAATAGAATCTCTTCAAATTTTGAAAGCATGTAGAAAACTTTGAGTTGGTTCCAACAAGCTATTGATCTTTGAATTTGGTGGAGAAATGAGTGAGATATGCTCTCCACAATTTGACAGACTTTCAAGTACTATGACAGAGAACTCAGAAATGAACAATGTAGATATATGTATTAATGAACACTTGTATACAATGCCATAGGCATGAGGATCATTGCCTAATGGTGTAGATAGGTGTGGGGCCAGAGTTTAGGCATCACACACACTCAAAATTGACAGAGATAAGCTCGGGAATGATGAGTCTTACCCGTGACTTTTTCATAAACATTTTTATAGTTGTTGAGTTAAAGTTTGAATTTTAAATTCAAACTTTTGGCTCCCTATAATCATGCTCCTACATCCTAGGAAATGTTCCATCAATCAAAGCTAACTTTTTCTACGATTTCCTTTTGGTAGGTGTTTACAAAGATTCCAAGTCAAATGTGACTTTTACAAAATGTAAAGTGGTAATTAACCACTAGCATTTGTTCCTATGCTTCTCCATGTGTGTATGGACTTCAAGGTATCCTTCAAGCCAAATGTGTAGGCTTGTGAATTGCACTAATAGCTCCCCCTCAAGCCAAACATTTTGGCTTGGTCTTCATCTTCAGTCTTCATGTATATCCTACAATCCAATCATTGATTTGAACCTACAAAGTTTGGTTCCATCCAAAGCTTTAGTTAATAAATATGCACACTGCATGTTGGTTGACACATAAGTGAGTTGAATGTCCTTGCTTAATAGCTTCTCTCTCACATAGTGGTAATGGACCTCTATGTGTTTGGTCGTAGCATGATAGATAGGATTAGCTGCAAGGTGAAGTGAGCTTGTATTATCTCCAAAGATCATAGGTGACCTAGTATCTAAACCCAATTTTGTATACAATCGCTTGATCCATATGGCTTCTTGGGTGGCATTACCCAATCCTCTATACTCTGCCTCTGTAGAGGATAAAGCAACAGTAGGTTGCTTCTTTGAAGACCATGATATTGGTTTATCACCTACAAATGAAATGTATCTAGAAGTGCTCCTCCTATCATCCTTGCATCCTGCCCAATCTGCATCTGAATAGACCTTAATATCCAAGTCTGAAGTATAAGGGAAATACAAACCATGATGTTGTGTACCCTTGAGATACTTTAATATTCTTTTGGCAGCCTCTAAGTGAGGTACCCTTGGCTTGTGCATAAACTGACTTAGCACACTAACTCCATATGCAATGTCTATCCTTGTTAAGGTAGCATAATTCAAACTTTTAACTATACTTTACTAACGTGTAACATCATCAATTTCATCACCTTCATGGGCACTTAGTTTTAGGTTTACCTCCACTGGAGTACTTGCAACTTTGGCATCCTGCAAATGAAACTTCTTCAACATATCCTGTATGTACTTTTTCTGAGTAATGTAGATTCCAAAGTTAGTATAGACTAACTCAAGTCCAAGAAAATACTTTAATAGACCAAGATCATTGATCTTGAACTCCTTCATCATCTGGTTCTTGATTTCTCTGATTCCATTGACATCATTACCTGTAAGTATGATATCATCAACATATACACATAAGTATATTACCTCTGAATTACTTCTCTTGATGAATAGAGAAGTGTCTGCCTTGCTCATGACAAAACCTTGGTCTTGAAGATAAGTGGTCAACCTGTGATTCCATGCCCTAGGTCCTTGCTTTATTCCATAAAGATCTTTATTCAATTTGCATACATATGTTACCTTTTTTGGATCCTCATATCCAGGAGGTTGTGACATATATACCTCCTTTGAAATCCATCCATTCAAGAAAGCATTTTTTACATCCAATTGGTACATGTTCCAATTTTTTGATGCAGCCACACTCACCAACACCTTGATGGTTGGCATCTTGGCCACAGGTGAGAATGTTTCTTCATAGTCAATGTCTTGGGTTTGTGCAAAACCCTTGGCCACCAATTTGGCTTTATAACTATTACTTGACCCATCACAATTTCTTTTGAGTTTATAGATCCATCTGGATCCAATTACCTTCATGGAGTCTTTCTTTGGTACTAGCTCCCATGTGTCACTTTCTTTGAGTGCTTCAATCTCCTCATTCATAGCTTCCTTCCATTCTGTCTTGGTCATGGCTTCTTCATATGATCTTGGTTCTTCAATTGACAAATCTTTGGCAAGGTAAATAGAGTGTTTAGTAACAAGAGATGTATCATACCCATATCTGATAGGTTTTTTTCTTTCCCTTTGTGATCTCTTGATTGATTGATTTGAAGATTCAGGTATGTCTTCAAGCTTCTTCATCTTGAGTTTGCCTTTGGAATTCCATGCCTTGAATTCTTCAAGGTTGATAATGTCTTCATCATCTGAATTGGAGTCTTCATTCTGAGTAGGCTCTTCCTTAGCAAGACTTGGAAACTCCTCCTCCAAGTCATAGGGTAGTTTAAACTTCCTGCATTCATTCTCATACCAAGAATCATTTTCATCAATGACAACATCTCTACTAACCATGAATCCCTTATTTGAAGGGTTGTAAAACCTGTATCCTTTTTTATTCAGATCATATCCAATAAAGATACACTTCTTAGCCTTAGGGTCTAGCTTACCTCTTATCTGAGAAGGAATGTGTACATATGCTACACATCCAAATATCCTGCAATGGTCTAGTGAGGGTCTCTTACCATGCCATGCTTCATAAGGAGTCATCCCATCAAGGGACTTAGATGGTAACCTGTTTATGAGGTAAGTGGCAATAGAAACACTCTCTGCCCATAAGTAGTTAGGTAATTTTTTCTCATTCAACATAGACCTATCTGTTTCAACAATCAACCTATTTCTTCTCTCAGCTATCCCATTCTGTTCAGGAGTATACCTTGTGGTGATTTCTCTCTTAATGCCTCTGTCCTGCAAGAAGTCTTCAAACTCATTGGAGAAGTACTCACCTCCTCCATCTGACCTTAGCCTCTTTAGATTCTTCCCTGTCTGATTCTCAACAAGTGCAAGATATTTCTCAAAGCAATTAAACACTTCATCCTTGTGCTTCATGAAGTACAATACAGTCCACCTGCTATAATCATCAATAAAAGATACATAGTACCTTGATCATGATATTGAGGGGTCTTTGCTTGGTCCCCATACATCTGTGTGAACAAGTTCAAGGTAGTCATCATGCATGTAGCCTTTCCTTGAGAAGAGTAGGTATCTAGCATGCAAATCTTGGGTTCTTCATGAAGGATGAACTACGATGTTGATTCACTTGAATACTTGATTTTCTTGAAGGCTTCCAATTCATTCTTGTAATTCTTGGATGAGTGCACCTATATGCAGGAGATGTACCATCTATACTTGTATTTGTCGATGATTTAGGTCCTCAACTTGTTGGAGACTCTTGAGTGATGCCATAAATGACAGTCTAGGTGCTATCATGAAATTAGGTAAGCTTCATCCCGTCTTATTTGCATGCAAAAATTCCTCTTGAACAATTGGTATAAGGGCTAGAGAAAGTTTAGCATGCACTACTAAGCTTAGTGCTCACATTAGTTCTCTCAAAATGTAAAAGATATGCAACTTCTTATTCAACGAATTTCGATGGTACAACTAGCCTATTGTAATGAAGTATATAACTAATATATATATATATATATATATATATATATATATATATATATATATATATATATATATATATATATATATATATATATATATATATATATATATGTGTGTGTGTGTGTGTGTGTGTGTGTGTTGAGAATAGATTCGAATATTATTAATTCTCTCTAATGATAAGTGACCATGGACTGTGCAATGGTGAATGTTTCCAATGAATGAGGGAATGGCCCGTATGAAAATGAAGCTCGGGCTGAAGATAATAAATCTCTCAGATAGTGGGGTGAGGGGGGAGTATCTCATCTCCTTTTGAAAAGTTGCACATATGCTATTTGTTGCTTTCCAGCTTGTCGGTTGCCATAGAAGGGTGCTTATGAGATGGACATGTTGTTCAACATGAGGAGTTTCATGAAGGGGATCATAATAAAAAAAAGAAGTGTGTGAGAGGGCACTGAGTAGGAATTGGCGACCCAAACCATAAACCTCTTTTGCCTTGGGAAACGAAGGCATAAGGATTGCAATAGAAATCAGAGATGTACATGTTCCTATCACAATGGAACCTAAAGCTGTCTATTTGGTTGTGCAGGTACTATTGGTGCACAGTATGCCACACCATCTTTGGGTGTGTGTCATGGGAGGATTAAAGGGATTAATGAATTAATACTCGGGTAGCCTACAATGTGTATGTTCAAAATAATTTTTTATGGTTGTGAGTGGAAGTCCATGCACTACTCTAGAGAGACTAGTAAGAGAAAGTAGTGCACCCTTGTTTTCTATATGGTCCCACCCTGTTAACCTTAGTAGTTCAGAATTTCAATGCTCTGATAATTTCTTGTGCGAACATATGGTTGTTCTCAATGTCTTGCTTGATGTATGCGGAATGGGTGCTCTGTTTGAGCTGACTTTGTGATAGAAACATTGATTGGTGATAACCTATAGCTAGGTATTTACTGATGAACATTCTATTGTCATTGATCAATAGAGATGTGCTAAAAATCATTGACTACCACATTCTTTAGGGCTGGAAATTCTGGTTTTGATGCAACATCACCCATAAAGAGTCAGTATATGCATGAGAATGAGAGAGTGAGAAAGAAGGAAAGAGACAAGGAGTGTGAGGGGGAGAAAGTGAAGGAGAGTGCATGTGTGTAAGTATAGGTGTAAGGATATGTGTGAATACATGTGAGAGTGCATAGGTGAATGTCTGAGTGAGTGTGTGAGTCAGTTGGTGCATGCATGAGAGAAAGGGAAAGGTAGTGTGGGTGTGTGTAGGTGTGTGAGCGAAGGGAAATAAGGGCAGGAGGTGGGGAAGAGCAAGGGAAAGGGAGAGAATGAGGAACTAAGTGGAATCAAAAAGTGGGAGCACGGAGATCGAGAGGTCATGGGAAGTAACCACCAAAGTTGGACATCTATTTGCACGTGTATTTTCCCATATCCCCCACAGATATGTTGGAGTGAAAATGTGGACTTAAGGTGATAAAAGCTTACTTAGCATTAGAAAGTTGGGCAAAATATCATTGTGCATAGGCAATTTCCCTTGGGTTTAGGACTTAACATTTTGTCCATCCTACTAGGGGTAGCTTGGAATGTCTCTATAAGTGAGTACCATAGGTTTGCCTTGCACCACAAGTTGGCCAAGCTTGCAAAACTAGGGTCTAGTACATGAACAAAGCGAGTTCATCCTCAGGGAGAACTCTAAGGCAAAGAGAAGAGTGAGCCGTTCGTAGGGTTGAGGCTGGAGAAAAGCAGAGATAGAGATCATACGAGGAGTTTTGGAACAGTCATAGATAGTCCGAGAAAAGGAAGTACTACCGAATAAGAGTTGATTCTCAATTTAGGAGGCTCGAAGGCATCCTAGAACCGAGGGCATTAAATTTTTGGGAGTGGAGTGACTTCTGTTGGGATAGATGGATGGGCACTCCAAGAAATGAGTAGGTACTATGAAATCTTGCTTAGAACTAGCCCCTTGTGGCTTCAGATTTGAGTTGTGGGCCCTCTTAGCTTTCCAATGACACTACGCAAGTGCCTATGTACTTTGGAAGTGATGTGAGAAAAATTGAATCAAAACAAACTACTTCCAAATAGAAGGATCAATAAAAACCTTCTATTTTTTATCATACACCTGTTGCTTGTTATGCTGAGAGCTACCAGTACAGTAAGAATTAGGAAAAATCCTTTTCGAGGTGTCTAACTAGCTTAGTAAGCTAATGATTCCAAGTGAAATCACTTGAAATGATGGACCATACACAGAGCAATCAATTTAACAATTGAATCATTACCCCCAATTTTTTAGGACCTTTATGGAGTTTGACTACTGAGTGCCTCGATGTGCTTTTCTCCAAATTGGCTGAATGGATTTCCTTGAACATTTTTGAGCATGTAGATAACTTGGAGCTGATCCCAACAAGCTATAGATCATTGAAAATGGTGGAGAATCGCCTGAGATATGGGTAGCACAAGTTGCCAGTTAGGAATGACTATAATAGAGAGATCATAGATGAACAATGTAGATATATTGTATTAATTAAAAATGTTGTACAATATCATAGGCTTGATGATGGAGAGTAGTGTATGCTACAATGTATGCCTCACACTCTCACAAAATGATAATGAAGAAACTTGGGAATTGATCACACTCTACCGTCACTTTTTCAAGTCACTTTATATAAGTGCTTCATTCAAATTTGAATTTGAATTCAACTTCTGGCTCTCTCTAAAAGTAGTCCTTCAATCTAGGAAATATTCCCTCAATGAAGTAGTTACTTTTCTAACTAACTAAGTCCATGAGTTTTTGGTAGGTGATTACAAATATTCTCTCAAGTAAAAAAGAAATGACTTTTACAAATGGTAAAGATGAAAAATCTTCCTAGCAATGGTATCCACAGAGCTTCATATGTTTATGAACTTCAAGCCAAATGTGTGGGCTTGGATTTGCACCAACAACTGCCCCTTAAGCCAAACATTTTAGCTTGGTCTTCATCTTCAATCTTCATGAATATCTTGCAATCCAATCATTGAGTTAAACCTACAAAGTTTTGTACCATCTAATGCTTTAGTCAACAAGTCTGCACATTGCATATTAGTTGATACATATGCCAATTGAATATCCTTTCTCAATAGCTTCTCTCATGTAATGATAGTAAACCTCTATATGCATGGTCCTAGCATGATAAATAGGATTAGCTGCAAGATGTAGTGAGCTAGTATCGTCTCCAAAAATCATTGGAGATGTAGTATCCAAACCTAATTCTGTATACAACAATCTGATCCATATGGCCTCTTGAGTAGCATTGGCCAATCCTTTATACTCTACTTCTGTAGAGAATAAAGCAACAGTAGGTTGCTTCTTTGAAGACCATGATATAGGCTTACCACCTGCAAAGGATAGATATCCTGAGGTACTCCTCCTATCATCTTTGCATCCTGCCCAATTTGCATCTAAGTAGATCTTGATGTCCAAGTCTGATGTATAAGGGAAATACAATCCATGATGTTGAGTACCCTTAAGGTACTTCAAGGTCCTTTTGGAAGCCTCCAAGTGAGGTGCCCTAGGCTTGTGCATAAACTTACTTAGAACACTTACTCCATAAGCAATATCAATCCTCGTCAAAGTAGCATAGTTCAAGCCTTCCACTATGCTTTGGTAACCTGCAATGTTCTCAAGTACATCAGCTTCATGAGCACTTAATTTTAGGTTTACCTCCATTGGAGTACTTGCAAGTTTGGCATCCTACAAATGAAACTTCTTCAATATATCCTGTATATACTTTCTCTCAGTAATATAAATTCCAGAGTTAGTATAGACTAACTCAAGTCCAAGAAAATATTTTAGTGATCCAAGGTCATTAATTTTGAACTCCTTCATCATCTAGTTCTTGATCTATTTGATGCCATTAGCATCATTACCTGTGAGTACGATATCATCAACATATACGGATAGTTATATTACCTCTGAATTACTTCTCTTGATGAACAGAGAAGTATCTACTTTACTCATGATAAAACCTTGATTTTGAAGGTATGTAGTCAACCTATGGTTCCATGCCCTAGGTGCTTGCTTCAATCCATAAAGATCTTTGTTCAATTTACATACATATGTTACCTTTTTTGGGTCCTCATAGCCAGAAGGTTGAGACATGTACACCTCCTCTGAAATCCAGCCATTTAGAAATGCATTTTTTACATCCAACTGATACATGTTCCAATTCTTTGATGCAGCCACACTTACCAATACCTTGATGGTTGGCATTTTGGTCACAGGTGAGAAGGTTTCTTCATACTCAATTCCTTAGGTTTGTGCAAAACCCTTAGACACAAGTCTAGCTTTGTACCTGCTTATTGATCCATCAGAATTTCTTTTGATTTTATAGATCCATCTAGAACGAATTACCTTCATAGACTCCTTTGGTACTAGTTCCCAAGTATCACTCTCCTTGAGTACTTCAATTTCCTCATCCATGGCTTCTTTCCATTCTACCTTGGACTTTGCCTCTTCATATGATGCTTGTTCTTCAATTGACAAGTCTTTTGCAAGGTAAAGATAGTGCTTAGTAACTAGGGAAGTGTCATACCCATATCTGATTGGCTTCTTGCTATCCCTTTGTGATCTTCTGATTGCTTGGTTGGATGATTCAGGTATATCCTCCAACTTCTTCATCTTGATTTTACCTTTGGATTTCCATGCCTTGAATTCTTCTAGGTTGATGATGTCCTCATCATCTGAGTTGATGTCTTCATTCTGAGTAGGCTCCTCCTTAGTGAGGCTTGGAAACTCCTCTTCCAAGTCATAGAGTAGTTTTACTTTCCTCCATTCACTATCAAACGAAGAGTCATTTTCATCAAAGACAACATCTCGACTCACCATGAATCCCTTGTTTGAAGGATTGTAGAACTTGTATCCTTTCTGATTTAGATCATACCCTATGAAGATGCACTTCTGTGCCTTGGGGTCTAGCTTACCTCTTATCTAAGAAGGGATATGCACATAAGCTACACATCCAATGATCCTGCAATGATCAAGTGAAGGTCTTCTACCATGCCATGCTTCATATGGGGTCATCCCATCAAGAGATTTTGATGGCAACCTATTTACAAGATAAGTGGCAGTAGATACACTCTCTACCCACAAGTAGTAAGGTAATTTTTTTCTCATTTAACATTGACCTAGCTATTTCAACAATTAATCTACTTCTCCTCTCTACCACCCCATTTTGCTCAAGGGTATACCTTGTTGTGATTTCTCTTTTGATTCCTCTGTCTTGCAAGAATATATCAAACTCATTTGAGAAGTACTCACCTCCTCCATCTGACCTTCGTCTCTTTAGGTTTCTCCTTCTTTGGTTTTCAACGTGCAAGATACTTTTTAAAGCAACTGAATACTTCATCTTTGTGCTTCATAAAGTACAATACTATCCACCTACTGTAGTCATCAATGAAAGATACATAATACCTTGATCTAGAGATTGAGGGATCCTTACTTGGTCCCCATACATCTGTATGGACAAGCTCTAGGTAGTCCTCATGCATGTAGCCTTTCCTTGAGAAGGGTAACCTGTGAGATTTTCCAAACTAACAAGCACCACATTTATAAATGATGTGTTGCTTGGATACATTAGGTATCCCAAGCACACATTGGTCTCTACATATTTGTTTCAAGGTTCTTTCACCAACATGCCCTAATCTCTTATGCCAAATTTCAAGCTCTGATACTGTTTGATCTTTATAACTATAAAGTGCAATGTTCCTTGTATCCTCAAGTTAAAAAGTAAATAATCTACCTGTCTTTTCTCCTTTGACAATTCTCTTGAACCCATGCTGGGGATCCTCCAAACATGCTCCATATTGGTTGAATCTAACCTGCAAACACTTTTCCACAATCTGTCCAACACTCATCAGATTCTTGGTAATTGTTGGTACATATAGAACTCTACTCAACAGATTCTTGTTTCCATTAGAGGTCTTCACATTCCCTACTTTAATCACTGAGTGCTTGGTGTCATCACCTGTTTGTACCTGATGCTTACCCTTTGGTTCCTCAAGGTCAGCAAGAAGAGCTACATTGCCTGCCACATGGTTTGAGCATCCTAAGTCAATGTAGAAGAGATGATCATCATTTATACCTTGTTTTGAAGTCATGTTCATAATCAGAAGAGAATCTTCTTGCTTCTCTGTGTAGTTTTTGTAATCTTTTCTGGATTTGTATCCTCCTTGGTAGTAGCTATTGTAGTTGTTGTTGTAGTTGTTGTTGTATCCTCAGTGGTTTGAATCTTCCTCTTGATTGTGTATATCCGCCTCTTTGATATCCTCTACCTCTCTGATTCTTGAAGTTCCTGAAACACTCATCTATAGTATAATTTGATAATCCACAAATATTGCATGGTGAGGAGTTATAAGATCTCCCCCTAACTTGCTTACCTCTTCTGTCCCTTCTTTTTGAGGTTCTACCTCTCCCTACATAGTTGGCTTGAGAGGTAGTTCCTTCATCTTCAACCTTCTTGTTCTTCCCTTTCTCTTTGGAATTACTTTTATCAATGTATAGGGCAAAAGAGATATTACCTCTTGATGAATCTTGATTCTTGTTGAGCTTGGCTTCATGGGTAAATAGTTGCCCCATGAGTGTGGTAAGGTCTAGAATCTGCATGTCCATGTACAAGTCCATGGCAGTTGTGAAGCTCTCCCATTTGTTAGCAGCTTTAATACCATTGATTACTTGTGTAGCTCAGTGATGAGTAGCACCTCCTTTAATGTCAATCCGGGAAGACGTGAGGATGGTATGATGACCTCGAGCAAGTGAGGGCACAAGTGCATGAGTGAGAAGCACACTAACATGCACACACATACACACACACGCGCACTCAAGGTAAGACAAAGAGAGAGACAATGGAGTTCTTTTAGATTACTTCAAAATTGCTCATACAAATTTAGATCAATTACAAGCTAACCCCAAAAATGAGCTCTCTAGCTCTATTTATAGTTTTTGACTAGGTTTTGGCCGTGTCCAGACCTAGTGTGCGACCTAGTTAAAAATCAGGTTCTAGGGCCTATTTGAAGACTCAAACGAAGTCTAAAAATTGTGAAAATTGGTAGGTAGCTACTTTGAATGCTCCTCAAGCTCAAGGACTCCTTGGCTTGCACAAAATGGAGCTACAAAAATATGAATTGGTATTTACAATGGTTTTTAGTGATGAAAATCACTATTTTTGTAGGGATTTCGTCTAACGATTTGACATACACATCTTCGAGCTCCCTACTTGCTCCTTCTCCTTGTGTGTCCACCTCTTTGATATGCTTTAGTGTCCTGAAAAAAATATTGGCCTACTTGCCAGATCGTCGTTGACTACTCTATCTGCTTGTGCCTTCTCTTCTCTCTGACTCCCTTCGTAAGCTTCCTTGCCTTGTGAGTCCTTCAGTTCCAACACCCCCCCTCTCTCGCGTCTGTCGTCCCCGACAGACCCTTGTTGGGTGGGCCGTTGGATGTAGTATTCTACAACGTCTTGTGCTAAGTGATGGTCTGCAATTCTCAATCCTTTGGCCAAGTCAGTGAGTAGAGCATCCCAATCTACCGGCCCGAGAACCTCTGGATGTGGTATACGTAACTTTTCTGAATGGAGAGCTTGTTCCACTGCAAACAACTACAATAATTGTGATGGTCTGGGAATGAATATCTCTGAATGATATTCCCAGAATCCCGTGACAAACATTTCTTCAAACGTCTGTTTGAAGCAGGCTGGTAGATACTTTATACACGCATGCCATGCATATACAACATTAATAGATGGTGTGGCGCTCATGTTGTAGACAAGGTCCTGATTACCTTCATTAAATCCAAGAGCTGACAGATAAGGTTCCTTGACATTCTTGAAGGTCCTGAAGGTGACCAACACGAGTTCAAAAATTTCAAGGCACATTTGGGCCATGACATCTGGTACATTTTTGAACCGGAACCCCCAATGCCGAATCGTCGAAATCATATATCCTATGGTAGGTTGGCCTTTAGGTGGTGCTAAGTAGACATAATTGAGCCATTTCTCACATCCTTTGGTTGTCAGCACAGTTTTTGTGTATTCCGGCCACGACCTTCTTCAAAATACAGGGCAGTAGCATGGGTTGTATTTGATATACAAAGGCATGTTATTCCATGTCCTTACCATCTCAGGGTAGGTTTCCAGCAGACGAATCCTCCACGTAGGTTGATGTATATTCCCCTGCTTGGCACTTGCTGGGATGTCATCCAGTGCAAACTGTGTTGTCGAGGTTGGTTCTTTGAAGGTGTGATGCTTGATTTCCGCATTGTAATCCGCCATTAAGACACAGAAAAGAACATACAAATCCTCGGATGTGCCGATCCACCTATGATGGGAGAGGTTTCTAAAGTAATCTGATTTTATGACTACCTCTTCCAAACGTGACATTGCTATCTAAACTGCCACTCTGTCATCATGGGTTGTGGCCACTTTCTCTAACCTCTGCATCCATTCAAGAGCCTCGATCTCGATGGTGTCCATGCCCTCTTCTGTTTGCTTGCCCCCTGGTGCAGGCATGCGTATGGGTCTTCAAAGGTTTCCTCTATTTCAATTGGCACTAAGTCTTCAGGCTCGGGCTCTACAAGGGGAGAGGGTTGACGCTCGTATTGCATGACTTTACTTCGTAATTCTTCTAGTTCTGCTCTGAGTTTTTCGACTTCTTCAGACCTGTCAACTACGGTTGTGAATTTGCTTGGTGACTCATGATGGGTTGCCAGCTGCTTTAATAGGTCATCTCTTTCTCTTTCTAATGCTGCATGGGCTTCCAGGAGGTCGGCATGGGTTTCCAACACAATTTGCATATTCGCTCAGGGTTTGGCCTTGAATCTATCTGGGTCGATTTCCTGTGGGGAACCCTCCATGGCTGCTTCCAAGTTTTCTTCGTTCTGTTTTTGAAGTCGTTTATTCTCCTCGAGTGCAGTAGACATGTGTTTGCGTAAGAGGGCCAGGTTGCGTCGAAGCTTGAGATTCTCTGTTATCTGAGAGTGTAGCAGATCATCCATTTGTTGTTTTTCTTCTGCATCTGATTGGGGTGGATTGGCTACTAATTGCTCATGTTGTTCCTGTAGAGTGACATACTTTTGTTGTAGTAGCCGCTTTTCCCTTTCTAGATCAATGAATCGTACTTGAAGTTCTTCATGGCTTCGGAAGAGTCTCGTATGTTGGTTATCCAGATGCTGGTAGTGTTGTTGTAGTTGAGACATACACTGATACATATTATTAAATACATTATTAATAGGGGTGGATGCGGGAAGGGTGTTGAATGCAGAAGGGAAGGGGAAGGGGAAGGGGAAGGGGAGTGTGGATGCGGTGCTTGAAAATGGTGGTGGGAGGTGGGGGAATGGGAGATGGTGGGTGTATGGGGGGAGGGAGAGGTGCGGAGGTGGGTGATATGTCCATAAAATCAACAGTGGATGCAGTAGTGGGAGTGATTGTGAATATTGGAATTATGGGTGCGGTGATAGTGGTGAAAGTGTACAGTGGTGTGTGCAATTGTGAATACGAACTGCCTGGAAGTGTGATCGGGGGAATGAGATTTTCCGTGGCTGCAATTAGAATTACTGTTTTAGTGGCCGTATAGACAAGAGAGGTGGAGATAGGGTGTGTGGGTTGTGTTGGTTGACTGATAGTCTGTGCTTCGGTATGGGTAGTGGACTTGGAGGCGGTGACAGTAGTGGTTACACTGATAGTGGGAGGTGAATGTGGTGGAGTTGGAGGCAAGGGTGGCAAAGGGGGTGACGGGGGCGCACTTGACATATGGGTTTCCTCAGTATCATGAACGGTGTGTGCAGTGCCCGTGGTTGTGGATGTTCCTTGTGGTTCTGATACTAATGCATTCATCTGTTTTCCTGATCGTGGGGGGCGTCTGCCATATCTTCACTCCGTTCTTCGTGCTTGTGCAAGGGCGGTATGCACCGTCTCAGGTACTCCTAAAGAATCAGATATCATGTCAAGTGTGGTGCGGTATTGCTCGTCTACGCCTTCCTCCTCAAGGATCTGGTTCATGAGGGCTTTTCCTGTGGCTAGGGACAGTCTATGTTGCTATTGAACTCTGTTGATGGTATCATAGAGCTTTTTCAATTCCTTTGTATAAGCCGGGGCACCCTCAAGTACTTGCAGAGCTTCCTGGTCATATTCTTGCTCTTCTTCCTCGGATTGTCCACCATGTTTCTCCTCTTGTTCTTCTTCTTCTTCACCCTCCACATTGACGACATCTGGTTGTCTGGGATGGGGTTGGTCTGTAGCAGTTTGTGGTCCACTAGCTTGCTCTACCTCGACTTCCACATTAACAGCTTCGATTATTCTGGCAACCTCCTCATCAGTTAGGTCTTCTAACGTGAATCCGTGAGGAAACTCTAGGTCTTTTGGTACAGGTGGGAACACCAGATTCGGTCCATCAGTGTTGTGTCTTGGTAATCTGATAGTGAAGGGTTGTACCCGCCTTGGAAGTCGTGGAGTTGTCTCTGGTGTCAATGTCGCACCGCAGGGTTGTGCACAGGGCATCTGAACTGCGCCTCTCATTTTCTTAGATGGCGGTGTTGCGGTTGATAGTCTACGTTGGAATTCCTCTACCCTGGTCCAGATTAATGCCCTCTGAACTGGCACATCATAAGCCAAACATCTATACACAATCCGGGTGAGAGCACAGCATCCATACAGTACAGACTTTTGTTTTTTATACCACCTTTGATGAGCCAAGTGGATTTGGTCGATAATCCAGTGGGGCATATTGAGTGTCAAATCAAAAGCGTCAGCCAAGTATAGATTAAACCATATCTTTTTGGGTGGCATTGTGAACCTCTCCTGAGCGGGGAATGTGAAATGCTACATGACCATGCGCAAATGAATGGCAATTGTAGGTGTCATTGCCACCATGTCCTTTAATTTCGTCAGATACCTGTTCTTCATATTGTCGGGGACCATAGTCTCTTTCTCCGTAGGAATGTGCATACCTTTCATGTCTAGAGCTGCCCTTACCAAATTGATAGTCAGCCTGAAGCGCTTCAGCTCATTGCCCCTTGTGAGAGATGGGAGGACAAAGGTGCTGTATCCTTTTTTGTCTTTGCTTGGAGTGAGGGTACTAATCGAATATGAGCATCTTAGAAAGTCGGGCTTTGGCAGTTGGAATTTGAAGTAATCGTAGAGTCCTTCCTTCTTCCATATAGGTTTCAGTCCTTCATTATTTTGCACTTTCTCAAATTCTCTGGTGAAGAAGTGATACCTACCCCAGCGCCCATTGAATTCTACCTCGGCCTCCCACATGTAGGTGCCTTCATCGAGAGATCCTGCCACATCACTAAACCAATGTGAATTTTTGCTGACCGGCATTGTGTGCCCTTGTGGTGGATTCTGAATCGGTATGGCGTGTAATGCCCTCAATGCCACGGGACATTCCTTCAATTCCTCCTCAATGGGAAGACTTTCAATGTCCACGACTTGGGGGCTGGTGCCTGCCTGGGAGCTAGTTCTAGCCGTATCTTCCATGTTACTTCTTGCCTCCTGACTCTGTGAGAATATAGAAACAGGTGTTAACATTGTAAAGGACAAGATAGAACCGTTTTTGTCCCCATTACAACATTAACATGAGGTTCAGGAGAGATTAGTAGGCTATTAAGTGCTCGGTGCTTGTGCGTGTAGTTAGGAATTGGGTCGACCTAGAAGCTAAGTGGAATGATGTAGTGAGAGAGTGATGTAGTTAGTAGGTGGGCATGGATTTACAACTGGGGTCTGGGGGTTTATTACAAGTTTTAGGTTGCCAAATGTAGTGGATGGGCTTTGATCTTGATTTTGTGGAGGCTCTGGAGAGTTTGATAGGGGTATCTACTTGAAAATGAGGCTTTTTAGAGACCCATTTACAAGTGATTCTACTTGTGCTCATGGAAGAATATGTGTCCGCGTGTGATGTATAAGAATGGGCATCTGAAGTTCGAGTGAGTGAAACATGTTGTACCGGTTGTGCCCTCGGTGTAGCTATTTGAGCCCGCAAGCAAGCCTTAGGCACCCAGATTTGTCGTGATTGTGGGCTGGCCTTCATCGACTTCTTGGGTACCCAAATAGACTTCACTTTCGTCGAAGAATTTATGAAAGACTTCTTATTAGTGTCGTGTTGTTGATTACTAATAAGAGGTTTTGGCCATGGGTTTGGCATGGTCGCAACAGGGTGTTCGCCTTTCCGCACCCACACTTGTTTCAACAGCTGAGACATTCTGATTTGCACGTGTTTTTGGCCTCCAGTACAGGTGGTACTCTGCTCCTTCTGTATTTGATCTGCCTTTGGTTGCTGCCTCCCTCTGGCCTTTGGAAAAGAAGGGAGTGTCGTCTTATCCTTGACTCCGTTGTTGAGACAATCCTCTTTCTGCATCATACAGTTTTGGACAAGAATAGCATTGTCAACTTCATGTGCGCCCCTGGAAGGACCAGGAGTTTGTGCCTTACCTAGTGCCTTGAGTGCCTCCTTTTCCAATTCAACGGTAATTTGACTATGATTTACCCATACCTGAAGAAGTCCACTTCTTAGGTTTAGGTTGACTGAGTTGAGATTCTATTAATGATCATGGGTCCATAGCCTCTCTTCTCTAGTTTCCTCGCATGTTGTTTCAAAGTATACACTAGTACTAGGTCGCCTGCCTTCAAACCTTTATCCTTAACGTGGGCATCAAAGTATGCCTTCTGACATTTCTTAGCTGCATATATCCCTGCAGCCACCCTCAGTCTTGTTTCTCCTAATTGTTCAAGGTCAAAAAGTCTAGAGGAGAGTTCATGACCCGTCCATTCATACTCTTGTGCTACTTTCAGTGTAGGTATTAAGAAGTCCAACGGTAGCACTGCATTTTGGCCGAATACCATCTGAAAGGGGGTGGCTTGGAGTACCGTTTTGTAGGCAACTCGGTATGCCCAAACAGCGTGGTGTAGCTGTTTGTCCCAATCAAAGCGTTTATTGTTCACTAATTTCGTGAGTACATTGCATAGGATCTTATTGGTGCTCTCAGCCTGGCCATTAGCTTGAGGGTGATAGGGGGCAAACTTCTTATGTACTACCAAGAATTCTTGGAGTAGATTTTCAATAACTTCATTCAAGAAGTGAGTGCCTCTATCACTAACTAACTCTATAGGTAGCCCATATCTAGTGAACACATTCTCAAATAAGAACTTAGCTGTTGTTTGAGCATCATTCTTTGTTGTGGCTTTTACCTCTACCCATTTTGTTAGATAGTTTGTCGCAACAATGATGTATTCAGCATGTGAACCCTTGGCTGGGGGATTAATAGGACCTACAAAGTCTATTCCCCACTTAGAGAATGCTCGTCCACCCATCATAGGTTTCAGTGGCATCTAATCTTTGCGTATAGGATACTGAGTTCGCTGACATACATCACACCGTTTCACATAGGTATGTGCATCCATGTGAAGGGTCGGCCACCAGAAGCCCGCAAATAGTATTGCCTTGATCACCCGATCTGGTCCAAAGTGTCCTCTTGCTACACCTTGGTGAGCAGTTTCTAAGATCTTGAGATATTCACTCTCATGGACACATAGTCTCAGGTAACCATCTTTACCACGCTTGTATAGATTATCACCAATGAGTGAGTAATCCAGGGCTTCTTGTTCTAAACTCCTTTTCCTAGCCAGAGTCATGTCTGGAGGGAATGTTTTCGTCCTCAGGAAGGATACTAGTGGTTCACTCCAATCTGGCACTATGGACACTTGATAAAGAGTGGCATGCTCCACAGGTGGTTTAGTGCAGCAGATTGGGCATTCCTTGCACAACTTTTGGACATCAGCATCCATAGTCGACCAATGCACTTCGAGTCTCCTTAGTGTCTGTAGGGTTCGTTGCTTTGAGTAGTGTTGCTCTAATGCACCTACATGTGCTAATTGCAACCATTTAGCGTACTCATCCTCTTCCACACAACAAGCCAAGATCCCTTGATCTGTGTGCTTGTACATACTTCCTGCCATGATGTGATACTTTTGGGCTTTTACTACCTCTCTATCCTGTGTGTTTATTATTGGGTGGTTCCGCCCGTACGTCAATACTGGCACTAATGGCTTGGCCCACTGCGGCACCACTTCCAAATTAAACAAGTAAGCATCAGGAAGGTCATCTGACACTCCTTGTGGGGCTTCTCCAGATGTGAGCCTAGAGAGATGGTCTGCTCTCAAGTGAGTCTTCCCTTTCCTTACAACAACCTCGAAATCATATTCCATTAGCAAGAGAAACCATCTTACTAATCTTCCTGTACTGCATGGCTTGTTCACGAGATATAGCAGTGCCTGATGGTCAGTAAAAAATTTAAACTTATTTGCAAGCAAATAATGTCTAAACTTTTTAACTGCATATACCATCCCTAGTCCTTCTCTCTCCGTAGTGGTATAATTTCGTTCAGCTGGATTCAATTGTCTACTAGCATAGGCAATTGGAAGATCCATATTACCTTCACCGGTAGGCTGCGCAAGTACACACCCAATGGCATAATTGGATGCATCTACATGAACATGGAAAGCCTTATTCCAATCTGGTGTGGTCAAGATTGGTGCTGAACATAATCGCCGTTTAAGCTCATTGAAAGAATTCTCACATTCATTAGTCCACTCAAAGGTAGTCAAAAGTCCATACAGAGGCTTTGCTATGATGGCATACATGTGTATAAACCATCGGTAATAACCACAATGCCCCATGAAAGCTTGTACTTCCTTGACATTCTTTGGCCTAGGTAACTCGACGATGGCTCTCACTTTCTCTTCATCAGTGGATATGCCATTCTTTGACACTATGTGTCCTAGAATCTTGCCTTGCCTGACCATAAAAACACACTTTTCTGGGTTCAGGCAGACCTGATATTCTCTACATTTGTCAAAGATTTGCCTGAGTTCAGGAATATGGGTTTGTCTAATGTTGGAATGAGCACAAAGATCATCAACATAGACTTCTAAGTTCTTCCTCAGGAACTCTTTAAATACATGGCACATCAGCCTCTAGAAGGTAGCTGGTGCATTGGTAAGCCCAAATGGCATTACTCTAAAGGCAAAAATGCCCCATTCAGTGGCAAAAGCCGTCTTGTGCTGATCTTCTGGAGCTATGGCTACTTGATTGTAGCCTGAAAATCCATCAAGGAAGTTGTACACTTCCTTGCCTGCTACTCTTTCTAAGAGATGCTCTGTGATAGGAAGCGGATAGTTATCTCGAATTGTGGCTGCATTGACCTTCTTTAAGTTAATGCATACACGCAGCTTCCCATTTTTCTTGGGCACCACTACGATGGGGGATACCCACTCAGTGTGCTCAATTTCATAGATGAATCCAGCTTCAACCAGTCTATCTATCTCCTCTTTGATCTTAGCAGCATAATTATCATTATATGTGTATGGCTTTTGCTTAGAAGGTTTGGCATCTGAGGTCATGGGGATAGTGTGTGAGCATATGTCAGGGTCCACGCCTTTCAAATCCTTGTAACTCCAAGCAAATACATCTCTGTATTCTCTTAGCAAGGCTATCAATTCGTGCTCTTCTTCTTCTGTCAAGTCATGGCCTATGTACGTGCATCTCTCTTCTCCTTCTTCCATGGCTACCACTATTTTCTTGGTGGTTTCTTTGTTATCATAGGCCTCCCCTGATTGCGCCTCTCGTTTAGGCATTCTGATCATGACTCTCCTGTCATCTATCTCATACTTCTTAAAATTTTCTAGGACCTCAAACAAAGATTCTTCCTCTTCTGGTGTGACTTCTCTCTTCTTTCTTTTCTTTCCTTCTTCCTTCGGGGTCACATGTGTGGCTAGCCTTACATCATTTGTAAGCTCTCCGTGCCTCTGGGGTTGGAATTCTACTTCATAGAAGTATTCTTCCTCTGATGCAAAAGGTGGGTCCATAAGGATTGACTCTAAATCGGAGTCGCTTGCATCCTCAAATGCATCAGGGCTAGGTTCGCATTCTTCTAGAACTGCCTCTCCCATGATTGGCTCTATGGAGAAGACTGAAATGTCATAGCCATCCTCATCACAGTGGGGTGTCCATTGTTCTTCATTGATGGCTACATCCATTGTTGCTAGAATTTTTGCCCAGCCGTGAGGTTCAAATTCTTCATCAGGGAATACAACAGGTGCATAGGCTGGGTCTTGAATTGATCTATGTGTTTCCTTCGCACGTGCCTATCTGGCTTTTTCCCTTTTCTCTTCTTCTACTGCTACTTTGCACATCCATAAGTGGGTGTCTTCATGCATCCATGAGGATCCTAATCCTATGGAATGCACTGACTCCGTATCATCTTTGGCTCTATGGATGGGGTTCCATTGGATGGGGGGTACGTCTCTATGAGAGTAATCCTTGAGATTGACTTTAGTCGTAACACCTAAGTGTCGCAAGTATAATGAGTTGGTTCCCCAATCCTGTACCACTTGCAACTGCCGCATAAAGGGTCTTCCCAAAATCATCTCGTAGGCATGGTTCTTGCTGAAATCACAGATAGCAAATGTATGCTCAAACTCTACACCACATGTAGTGAGGGTTATTCCTTCAAAGCAGTCCTAAAGGCCTCTCTATGTGACCATCAGCCATTTGCAGTTTCATCCTCGTGGGCTTGAGTGCTGGCTTGCCCCAATGCTTCCATAGGGAAGTGCTAGCAATTGCAACTCCTGCGCCTGAGTCTAAAATGGCCTTGGTGGTGTATCCTTGATGGGTGATAGGAAGATATGTGTTTCCCTCTTCGCCCTCACTCATGTCTCCTATCTTGTCCAAGGGTATTTCTGGCACTGTTCTCTAGGATCCTACATGGGAACGAGGTTTTGCTATCTCTGGTACTTGTTTGGCTACATGTTTCCATAGCTCTGGCCTTACTTTGAGTAGCTCTTCTAGGGTAAGGTTGCACTGTACTTTAGTGTTTTTCACTACCTCTATGTTCGTAGGTATGACTGAGTCCTAATTTCGTACCATGACTGTGGGTGCTCTCATACAAGTAGACTTTTCTTCCCATGGGCCTGTGAAGTGGGGTAATTCTTGCAGAGAGTTAGACTCAAAGTCTAATCTTTCCTGAGATTGGGTGCTCTCCTGCTCCTCATAAACATATGGGATGTCTTGTGGGAATTGGTCGTGTGCATCATCCACAAGTTCAATAGGAGGAGGGACTTCACTTTCTTTTGCCCATTTGTCTTCTTGAATCTCTCGTAGGAATTCGGGTGTGAACCGATTCATAGAAGATGATGTGTCTCGCTCCATAGAGTTAGGCACATAGGCTTGTTGGGCAGGAAGGCTCACTCTTTCACTTCCCTTGCCCTTATTTTGAGAGGCGGGTTCCTTTTCTGATTGTGCAATTAGTCTCTCTATTCTTTCTTACAGTCCTTCAAAGTGCAACTACGTCTTGGCTGAGCTAGATATGTTAAAAAGGCGGCTGGCTTCAAACATGGTTTGAGCCAACTCCACCATCTTAGCACAAATTTTAGTTCGTTCAAGCTCTAATTCTGCTCTAGGGTAGCATTTTCCATGATCAGTTACGTTTGGCCCATCTTGGATTCTGGCCTGATATGCTTTAAGCATCATGTTTAGGTCCTCCGAAGTGGGATCTGCTAGGACTGATCCTACTCTAGGGGGTGGTGGGATTAGGTGAGGCGGGTTGGAAGGTGGCGGGTCGGATGGAGTTGGGAATGGTGGAGGTGGGGTAGTGTGAGAGGGATTTTGAGATGTGAGTTCGGTTATCCTGGCTCTCGTTTCTCTTAGGCTTTCCTCAAGTTCACTCATTTTCTTTGCCCATTGCCTTTTCATTCTTTCATGACTATCTCTCCAGGCTCTAGTTCTCTTCTTAGTTATGCTCTCAGTTTCACTAGCCTCTGAGCTCTTTTCCTGGCCTACCCCTTGGTTTTGCTGCAATGCTTGAGCTCTAGTGACTACCTGTACTGGTGCAGTGGACGTAACACTTCCTGTAGAGTCTACTACTAACCCAACAACATTGATAGGAGTGATTTTTGGCATATTATTGGGGTTCTTTGGACAATCTCGTAAGAGATGCTCCTTTCCACAATCTTGGCAAAAGCCTTGAATTTTCACTGACTGGGGTTGTGGAGGTGGAGGTAAGGGGCAATCACGAATGAGGTGATCACCCTGACATCTGTAGCATGGTCCTCTAGGGAATGGGGGTCTTACCTGCCTAGGTTGGGGTCTAGAGTTAGGGTTTGTGTACATTACATTGGTGTACTCTGGCTCCCAACAAGGTTCACTTGGTTCTTCACTGTAGTAGGACTCACCATGTTCAGGAGATTGCATGTAGTAGGCCTGGGGGCTGTCAATATGCATCGAATCAAAGCTATGGTCACTGGGATCACTTTTGAAATTAATGGTGTTATTGGGACTATAGCTCTATTCAGGTTTTCTTCTGCCGCAGCATACTTTACCGGAATCACATTAGTAGGAGCAGGTGGTTGTTGTGCTAGCACTCGCTGGGGTCTCAGTTGGGCCTCATATTACGGTTGATAATTTTGTTGAGGCCTAGTATATTGTTGGGGTGGGTATTGACTCTGGTATCTACCTTGTTGGTATGGCTGAGGGTAGGTTTGCCTAACCGCTTGCTTATTGTATGGGCAATCTTGTGCTGAGTGATTAGTGTATCTTCGTTCTATGGTGCAGTACTGGCTGCTAGGATTTACTTGGGGTTGAGCCGTAATGGGACATACATTTGCCATATGGTCACCTCCACAAGTATAGCATCTTTTCACTGGGGCAAATCTTGGGATCTGTTTGCTAGTGACACCTAATTTCTGAGCTACTTTCTCTGCAAGTTCCTCAATTGATGTGGATTGCGCGGAAGAGAGGCTAGAGGCACTATCTGAGTCTTTGTAGATTTTGGAAAGCTCTAGTTCTTCCCCT
Organism: Ceratopteris richardii; assembly: GCA_020310875.1. Classification (NCBI taxonomy): domain Eukaryota; kingdom Viridiplantae; phylum Streptophyta; class Polypodiopsida; order Polypodiales; family Pteridaceae; genus Ceratopteris; species Ceratopteris richardii. The sequence continues at coordinate 150,244,459 of CM035423.1, read as the reverse complement.
AGGTTATCCTCGATGTCAATGCACATGCGTATACACTCTTCTATGGTCCTAGGGTCCTTCAAGTACACATATGATCTCAATTTGGTACTTAGCAATCCATCCAAGAACAAAGCCACTTGCTTAGCTGGCGTGGGTAACTCGGGGACAGGGCATCTCTCTAGGTATTGCCTAAATCTTCTTCCAGCAAGTCTCACTGTTTCTTGAGGGGTTTGCTTGAAGCTGTGAATCAGCAAGGAAGTGTTATGTCTTATGCCACTTTTAGAGAATTCAATAATGAATGCCTCTAGAAGTTGGTCTATGCTCTTGAATTGCCTCTCGTTTAGGGTCTAAAACCATGTAAGGGCAGTGTTCCTAAGGGTTAGACCAAAGGCATTGTACTGCGTGAACAAATCTTCAACTTGTTCAGCTCTCAAGACTTGCCTAAACTCAGCCACATGATTGTATGGATCTCCAGTGCCTTCGAAGTAGTTCTTCATGGACTTAACTAGTTGAGTCGGTCTCAAAGTCCTTGTGTGCTCTCTAGGTCGTGGTAGAGGGAACTCATCCGCATTTCTTTGATTCCTGGGAGCTCTAAGTACCTCAGGTTCTACTCTATTTGTTTCCGTGTTCTTTCTCTGCCCCCTGGGTTGGCAAAGCTTACTTCTGGCCTATCTCTACTTCTGTCTCTTTGACTTCCATGAGCTTGGGATGTTCTAGCTCCAGGGTGACCATAGGACACGTTTGATCTTGGTTGGGGGAAAAAGAATTCACCCTTCCAAGTATAAGCATGCCTGTCATGTTCTGTAACCACAAAGATCCTCTCTGAAGCATGATCTAAGTAGGTCACTCTGCCTGGGCTATCAGGATCTTTGAACTCATAGATCAGGATTGACCCTACATCATTTGGCCTATTTGATTTATACCTCCAAAAGGCTTCATCGGTTTCTTGATTTAGGAGCAGATCTATGCTCTTATTATCCTGGGGAATCCATTCGGGTGTGAGAATTCTTGTGAGAACTGATTTTCCGCGAGGGCTTCTAGGCTCTACACCCATGTTTCCTTGCTCTAGGTCACCTATGTCCGTCTCAAGGATCACATTTCCGAATTCATCTGTCCTGTCTGGGTGACTAGTGACCATATATATGGTTCCTTCTTTGTCCAAGTATGCTCCATTTTTGAACTTGACAGCTGGGTGTCTAGTCCAATGGATTGGTTTGGGTTTTTAATCTGGACCACGGATCTTCCTAGGCCGTCCTCATAGATGCTAGCACCTAATCGGTTGCCTTGAGACATCTCTGATTCACTAGTCTCAGAGCTAGGATAATACGAGTGGTGGCTCAACTGCTGGGCCCAAGACCTAGCAGTGTGATTGATGCTAGCCTCTGAAGATCTCAGACTTTGTCTATCTCTCCCTAGATGTCGTCCTGATCTAAGGTTCATATGCTTTATTGAGCAATCCCCAATTTTAACCAAGTACAACCTCGTTGCTGAGTTCTTTTGTATCAGTTACTTGATTCTTTTTAGTCGATTATCGTGTTTAGGATCTTGTCTGATACCACGTCGTCAGGAATACTTGAGTATTCTTCGTACTTTAAGTTGATCGTTCCACGTTAAATTCTTTTCCTTTAAAGTTATCGATCACACACAAGTTAACTCTTGTCTTGAACTTGATTTTTTTAGATAGTCTTTGACTTGTCTTGTGCCTATCGTTGTCCTGACTTACTTCTAGCACTATTCACGTGTAGCTTAGGCTAGGAATTGACAGAGGGAGTTGAGAATCTTCCAACCTTGAGTTCCTCCCTTGGTTGCCCTTGTGTGCTCAGGAAGTGTGTTCCCAAGCTTTCACTTACTCTTGCTCCGATCGCCCTTTGATGCTCTCATTGGACCTGTAAGAGTCCCAAAATTAGCTCAAGACTTAAATTCAAATGACAGACAGATCACTTTCATTCATGTAATTTGGATATCAATTATGTCCCCTGTCTTCATTGCAAACAATTCTAGAGATCCCTTGGTTTTGCTCCCCCTAGGTATGGTATTTGATACACAGGATTTTTCTCAAGACACTCTTGTAAGGAACTCACAAATTCACTAATTGTTCGATAGGTATGCCAAAAATTCCCCAAAAACTTGGTATTAAAAAACCCTAATTTTTTGGCCGAAAAGCCTGTCAATCGCGATTGACAGAGGTGTCCGTCGGGGCCTATCGGTCGCGAGCGACACGTCAATCGCGATCGACAGTGTCAATCGCGATCGACAGTGTCAATCGCGATCGATAGTGTCAATCGCGATCGACAGTGTCGATCGTGGGTCCTGTCAATCGCGATCGATGGTGTCAATCGCGATCGACACGTGTTCCAGGATTTTCGCCGTAAATTCAATCGATCGGCGCTGTGTCCGTCGCGATGGATACGTGGCAACACGTGAAATTCAGTCAATCGCCAAAATTCAGTCGGTCGCGATCGACGATGTCAATCACGACTGACAGAGGTATTAGTCGTGGCTGTCGATCGCGATCGACGGTGTCAATCGCGATCGACGGTGTCAATCGCGATTAACAGGGTCCTACGTGGTAGTCAGTCGGTCGTGGGGTCTGTCGATCACGATCGACAGGTCTTTTGATCGCGATCGACAGGTCTGTCGATCGCGATTGACAGGGTCTGTCGGTCGCGATTGACAGATGTTGTCGATCGTGGCTGTCGATCGCGATCGATGGTGTCGTTCGCGATTGACAGAGAAACACGGAATTTTTCAATTTTGTTTAGTGATTTGGAATGTGCTCTTTGTGCTTGTCCTAGTGGTGCACTTAGTTTTACCAATTGGTCGAAACGCGATCGTCAGTGGTCGGCGACACAGAGACAATTTTTGAGTTTTTCCGTACCTGTGCAGCGTGCTAGAGGGGATGATACAGCTGGATCCTGCAAGAAAACTAAACAAACATGCAAAAACAATGCACACAATATTGCTCTCTCGCTCTCTCTCACAAGTGGAATGAGGGAAATGGAATGGAGAAGGTGATAAAATCAAAACTGAAAATTTTCGCGATGATGGAGATGGAGGTGGGAGATGGTGATGATGATGATGGTGATGATGGTGGTGAGGTAAGAAAGAGAAAAATAAGAAGAGTGAAGAAATTACCTACAACGCCAACGTCTCAAATCTACGTCTTACCATCACACGCTCGTCCTCAAAGCTCGATCCCCGGCAACGGCGCCAAAATTTGGTGTAGCTCAGTGATGAGTAGCACCTCCTTTAATGTCAATCCGGAAAGATGTGAGGATGGTATGATGACCTCGAGCAAGTGAGGGCACAAGTGCGTGAGTGAGAAGCACACTAACATGCACACACATACACACACACACGCGCACTCAAGGTAAGACAAAGAGAGAGACAATGGAGTTCTTTTAGATTACTTCAAAAGTGCTCATACAAATTTAGATCAATTACAAGCTAACCCCAAAAATGAGCTCTCTAGCTCTATTTATAGTTTTTGACTAGGTTTTGGCCGTGTCGAGACCTAGTGTCCGGCCTACTTAAAAATCAGGTTCTAGGGCCTATTTGAAGACTCAAACGAAGTCTAAAAATTGTGAAAATTGGTAGGTAGCTTCTTCGAATGCTCCTCAAGCTCAAGGACTCCTTGGCTTGCACAAAATGGAGCTACAAAAATATGAATTGGTATTTACAATGGTTTTTAGTGATGAAAATCACTATTTTTGTAGGGATTTCTTCTAACGATTTGACATACACATCTTCGAGCTCCCTACTTGCTCCTTCTCCTTGTGTGTCCACCTCTTTGATATGCTTTAGTGTCCTGAAAAAAATATTGGCCTACTTGCCAAATCGTCGTTGACTACTCTGTCTGCTTGTGCCTTCTCTTCTCTCTGACTCCCTTCGTAAGCTTCCTTGCCTTGTGAATCCTTCAGTTCCAACAACTTGTCTTAAAATTGATCCTCTTCAATTTATTCTCCTATGCTTGCAAATTGATTTGCTACATCTTTGACTTTGGTCACATACTCTGAGATGCCTTGCTTAGGTTGCTTTCTTTGAGTGGTAAACTCAATCCACAATTGCTTCTTCCCAGCCCTTGTGTTGGAAGAGAAATAAGAAGACAATGTCTCCCAAGTCTCTTGGGATGTCTTACAGTTCTTAATATGTGGAAGAAGAAAATCAGAGATTGAGTTAAGTAAGTAGGACCTTGCTAATGCATCCTTGGCACACCATGTGTTGAGTCTTTCATGCTCCTCTCTTGTAGGTTGTCCTTTGCTTTTGAATATGGGCATCTCCTCATCTCCTGAGATGTATCCATAGAGGCTCCATCCTTGTAAGTATGTCTTCATCCTCAGGAACCATGCTTGATAGTTGTTCCTATCCAATTTATCAATGAAAGAAGGAAAATCATCTCCCATTTTACCTTAGCTTTGCTCTGATACCACTGTTGGGATAGATGGATGGACACTCCAAGAAATGAGTAGGTACTACCAAATTTTGCTTAGTACAAGCCCCTTGTGGCTTCAAAGTTGAGTTGTGGGCCCTCTTAGCTTTCCAATGACACTATGCAACCACCTATGTACTTCAGAAGTGATGTAAGAAAAAATTGAATCAAAACATACTACTTCCAAATAGAAGGATCAATGAAAACCTTCTATTTTTTATCATACACCTACTGCTTGTTATGCTCAGAGCTACCACTACAATAGGAATTAGGAAAATTCCTTTTAGAGGTATCTAATTAGCTTAGTAAGCTAATGATTCCAAGTGGAATCACTTGAAATGATGGATCATACACAGATCAATCAATTTAACAATTGAATCATTACCCCCGATTTTTTAGGACCTCTGTAGAGTTTGACCAGTGATTGTTTTGATGCGCTTTTCTCCAAATTGGTTGAATGGATTTCCTTCAAAATCTGTGAGCACGTAGTAGATAACTTATAGCTGATGCCAACAAGCTATAGATAATTGAAAATGGTGGAGAATTGACTTATATATGAACATCACAAGGTTATAGTTAGAAATGACTATAACAGAGAGATCATAGATGAACAATATAGATGTATTGTAGTAATTAACAATGTTACACAATATCATAGGCTTGATAATCATAGCTTGATGATGGAGAGTAGTGTAGGCTACAATGTATGCCTCACACTCTTACAAAATGACAATGAAGAAACTCGAGAATCGATCACACTCTACCGCAACTTTTTCAAGTCACTTTATATAAGTGCTTCATTCAAATTTGAATTTGAATTCAACTTTTGGCTCTCTCTAAAAGTAGTCCTTCAATCTAGGAAATATTCCCTCAATGAAGTAGTTACTTTTCTAACTAGCAAGTCCACAAGTTTTTGGTAGGTGATTCAAATATTCTCTCAAGTAAAAAAGAAGTGACTTTTACAAATGGTAAAGATGAAAAAGCTTCCTAGCAATGGTATTGTTGAAGCTCAAAGTCAAGGACAAAGCATGGAAGCACATCAAAAGGTGGACACACAAGGAAAGGGAGCAAGTAGGGAGCTCCAAGAAGTGTATGTCAAATTTTCAGAAGAATCCCCTACAAAAATAGTGATTTTCATCACTAAAAACCATTGTAAATACCATTATCTATTTTTAGTAACTCCATTTTGTTCAAGCCGAGGAGTCCTCGAGCTTGAGGAGTATTAGAAGTACCATCGTACCAATTTTCATATTTTTTAGATCTCGTTTGAGCCCTCAAATAAGCCCTGGAACCTAATTTTTAACTAGGCCGGACACTAGGTCTGAACAGGGCCAAAGCTAGTCAAAAACTATAAAAGGAGCTAGAGAGCTCATTTTTGAGGTTAGATTGTAATTGAAACGAACTTGTAAGAGCTATTGAAAGTAATCTAAAGAACTCCATTGATTCTCTCTCTTTGTCTTGCCGTGTGTGCGCGTGTGTGTGTATGTGTGTGCATGCTTGTGTGCTTCTCCCTCACGCACTTGTGCCGCCACTTGCTCGAGGTCTTCATACCATCCTCACGTCTTCCCGGATTGACATTAAAGGAGGTGCTACTCATCACTGAGCTACACCAAATTTTGGCGCCGTTGCCGGGGATCGAGCTTTGAGGATGAGCGTGTGATGGTAAGACGTAGAGTTGACGCGTTGGAGTTGTAGGTATTTTCTTCACTCTCATAGATTTTCTTTTACTTTCTTCACCATCTTCATCACCATCATCATCATCACCATCTCCCACGTCCATCTCCATCATCACAAAAATTTCAGTTTTTTGACTATATCCCCACCTCCACCTCATTTCCCTCATTTCACTTGTGAGAGAGAGCGAGAGAGCGAAATTGCATGTGCTGTTTTTTGCATGTTTCTTGAGCTATCTTGCAGGTACAGGTCACATCACCATCTCCAGCCTTCCGCGCAGGTACGGAACTCGACGAAACTGTCTCGCAGTCGCCACCTTCTGTCCATCGCGATTGACAGAAATTTTCACTTGTTGGTAAATCTGAGTGCACCACAGTGGACTAGAGACCCTGCACACCACATTCCCACTAAAATTTTTGAAAATCTTGCAAAATTTCAGTCCATCGCGATTGACAGCCCTGTCCATCGCGATTGACAGCTCTGTCCATCGCGATTGACTGCCAGTCCATCGCGAGCGACTGCCTGTCCATCGCGATTGACTGAACCCCTTGTCCATCGCGATTGACTGAAGTCTCTGTCCATCGCGACCGACTGCCTGTCCATCGCGATTGACTGAACCCCTTGTCCATCGCGATTGACTGAAGTCTCTGTCCATCGCGATTGACTGCCTGTCCATCGCGATTGACTCAACCCCTTGTCCATCGCGATTGACTGAGGTCTCTGTCCATCGCGATTGACTGCCTGTCCATCGCGATTGATTGAATTGGGGGTCCATCGCGACCGACTGAACTCTCTGTCCATCGCGATTGACTGAGTGTCCATCGCGATTGACAGCCCTATCCATCGCGATTGACAGCCAATTTTAGCCAAATTTTTTAGGGTTTGTTAATTGAAAAGTTGGGCTAATTTTGGGCACAAATATTATGCTCTTGAGCACATGGGGAAGCCTTAGGAAAACAACTTGGGGAAAACCTGTTGCACAGTGATCCTGTTTGAACCCTGTCGTAACCCTAGAACCCTGAACGGTCACAACTTTTTCATACGAGATCCATTTTTTGAGCTCTAGGGCTTGTTGGAAAGCTCATAGCATATACTACACGCCCTCAACTGTTTTTTATAAAGATAATGCATTGATTTTTAGATAGGGTATTTTGAAGTTGACCATACCCAGGGGGATCAAAGTCAGGGGTCCTTAGGATTGTTTTCTTGAAAATCACTATGCAAGTTTGTGTTTGTGCTACATGAATGAAAATAATTGGTTCTGTCTTTGGAATGTAAATTTCAAAGCTAACTTTGAAACTCTTACAGAGCATCGAGAGGCGTTCTAAGCAAGTGTAAGTGTGAGCTTGGGAACACATTTCCTGGACACTCAAGGGCAACCGAGCAGGAAACAAAAGGTTGGACACTTTTAACCCCCTCTGTCAATTCATAGCTTAGGCTAAGAACGACGAGAGGTAGGAGTAAGTCAGAGCGACGATAGGCAGTCATCAAGTTGAAGACTACCTAAAAACTCAAGTTCAAGATAAAAATCTAATCTCTGTACGGACGGTAACATAAAGGAAAGCACCTAACGTGGAACGATCAACCTAAAAGTACGAAGAACACTCAAGTATTCCGACGACGTGATATCAGACAAGAACTCAAACGTGATAAAATAACTAAAAAGAATCAAGTGACTGGTACCAATTAATCGGCAACGAGGTTGTACTCTGGAAAAAATTGGGCTAATCAGTTAGGCATATGAACCTTAGATCAGGACGACATTTAGCAAGGGAAAGACAAAGCCTTAGGTCTTCAGAGGCTAGTGTCAATCACACCGCAAGGTCTTGGGCCCAGCAGTTGAGCCACCACTCATACTACCCTAGCTCTGAGACCAGTGAGTCAGAGATGTCTCAAGGCTTGGACAGACCTACGGGAAGTTCAGGAGTGCCTTACCTGTACAGGGTAGAAGGCCCTTACAAAACGCAGCTGGAGTACCTTAGGACCAACCGATTAGGTGCTAGCATCTATGAGGACGGCTTAGGAAGATCTCTGGTCCAGATTAAAAACCCTGATCAATCCATTGGACTAGAGCACCCAGCTGTCAAGTTTGAAAATGGTGCATACCTGGACAAAGAAGGAACTATATATGTAGTCACTAGTCACCCTGATAGGACCGATGACTTTGGGAATGTAATCTCAGAAGCGGACTTAGGTGACCTGGAACAAGGGAACATGGGTGCGGAACCTAGAACCCCTCGAGGTAAATCAGTTCTCACTAGGATTATCACGCCTGAATGGGTCCCCCAAGACAACAAGAGCATAGAGTTGCTCCTCAATCGAGAAACTGATGAAGCCTTTTGGAGGTATAAGTCTAATCAGCCAACAGACATAGGAAATATCATGATCTATGAGTTTAAGGATCCGGATAGCCCAGGCAGAGTGACTTACTTAGATCATGCTTCAGAACGGATCTTTGTGGTGACAGAAAATGATAGGCATACCTACACTTGGAAGGGTGAATTTATTTTCCCCCAACCAAGATCAAATGTATCCTATGGTCACCCTGGGGCTGGAACTTCCCAAGCTCATGGTACGCAAAGAGACAGAAGTAGAGATAGACCAGAAGTAAGTTTTGCCAACCCAGTGGGCAGAGAAAGAACGAGAACAGAGACGAATAGGGTAGAACCTGAGATGCATAGAGCCCACAGGAACCAAAGAAATGTAGATGATTCCCTCTGCCGAGGCCTAGAGAGCACACAAGAACTTTGAGACCCACCCAGCTAGTTAAGTCCATGAAGAATTACTTTGACGGCACAGGAGATCCCTATGATCATGTGGCGGAGTTCAAGCAAGTCTTGAGAGCTGAACAAGTGGAGGATCTGTTCACGCAGTACAATGCCTTCGGTGTTGGCAGTAGCCTTGGTACACCAGGACTTACAAGACGTGAAAGTCAAAGAAGGGAGTCAGAGCGAAGGGACAACACAAGCAAACAGGGCAGTCAAAGAAGATCTGGCAAGTAGGCCAATATTTTTTCAAGACATTAATGCAAATCAAAGAGATGGACATGCAGGGAGGAAGAGCAAGTAGGGAGCTCGAAGATATGTATGGCAGATCACTAGAAGAAATCCCTACAACAACAGTGATTTTTATCACTAACAATCATTGTAAATATCATTTCACCTTTTTGTAGCTCCATTTTGTGCAAGCCAAGGAGTCCTTGAGCTTGAGGAGCCTTAGAAGTAGTTGCGTACCAATTTTCGTATTTTTTAGATCTCGTTTGAGCCCCCAAATAAGCCCTGGAACCTAATTTTTAACTAGGCCGGACACTAGGTCTGGACAGGGCCAAAAGCTAGTCAAAAACTATAAAAAGAGCTAGAGAGCTCATTTTTGGAGGTAGATTGTAATTGAAACGAACTTGTAAGAGCATTTTGAAAGTAATCTAAAAGCTCCATTGATTCTCACTCTTTGTCTTACCGTGTGTGCGCGTGTGTGTGTATGTGTGTGCATGCTAGTGTGCTTCTCACTCACGCACTTGTGCCGCCACTTGCTCGAGGTCTTCATACCATCCTCACGTCTTCCCGGATTGACATTAAAGGAGGTGCTACTCATCACTGAGCTACACCAAATTTTGGCGCCGTTGCCGGGGATCGAGCTTTGAGGACGAGCGTGTGATGGTAAGACGTAGAGTTGACGCGTTGGAGTTGTAGGTATTTTCTTCACTCTCATCGATTTTCTTTTACTTTCTTCACCATCTTCATCATCATCATCACCATCTCCCACGTCCATCTCCATCATCGCGAAAATTTCAGTTTTTTGACTATATCCCCATCTCCACCTCATTTCCCTCATTTCACTTGTGAGAGAGAGCGAGAGAGCGAATTTGCATGTGCTATTTTTTGCATGTTTTGTGAGCATTCTACAGGTACAGGCCGCATCATCATCCCCAGCACTCTGCGCAGGTACGGAAATCTGAGTAACTGTCTGTGTGTCGCCGAGCTCTGTCAATCGCGACCGACTGAAAACTTGCTCTAATTGCTAAACAAAGTGCATATCCATGACCTACAGGCCTAGAGCTTCCCAAAAATGTGTTTAGTTTTTTGAAATTCCACAGATTTCTGTCAATCGCGATCGCTCTGTCAATCGCGATCGACAAACGACGACGGACAGACCTGTCAATCGCGATCGACATGTCAATCGCGACCGACAGCCCACGACGGCTCTGTCAATCGCGACCGACAGAGTCAACGACCGATTGACCACGACCGACTGACCATACGCGTGACACGTGTCAATCGCGATCGAGTCATCAATCGCGACCGACACAGTCAACGACGGTTTGACCACGACCGACAAACCACGACGGCCCTGTCAATCGCGATCGACACGGTCAACGACTGTTTGACCACGATCGACAGACCCTCGCGATCGACCTGTCAATCGCGATCGACTCATCAATCGCGACCGACAGAGTCAACGACGCTTTGACCACGATTGATTGACTTTTCGGCCACGTGTCAATCGCGACTGACCAGTCAATCGCGACTGACAGCCACGACGGACCAGTCAATCGCGATCGACACGTCGATCGCGACTGACCTGTCAATCGCGACCGACAGACTTTGCGAACGCGTTAGAAGGGCAAATTAGGTCAAATTTTCAAGGCAAAATTATTGGTCTAAATTTTGATTGAGTGTGGGACAAACACTAGGGTGTAGTATTGCATCGCGAGGCCGTGCCACAAGCTACTCGAGTATTCCTGTTTGACTGTTAGCTTGTATTGAATTCTGACTTAACTCCCTAAACCCTGAACAGTCCTAACTTTTTCATATGAAATCCAATTTTTGAGCTCTTGGGCTTGTTGGAAAGCTCGTGGCATATACTACACGCCCTCAACTGTTTTTTATAAAGATAATGCGTTGATTTTCAGATAGGGTATTTTGAAGTTGACCATACCCAAGGGGCTCAAAGTCAGGGGTCTTTTAGAATTATTTTCCTAAAAGTCACAATGCAAATATGTGTTTATGTTACATGAATGAAAGTGGTGGGTTTTGTCTTTTGAATCTAAGCATTGAGCTAACCGTGGGACTTTTATAGGTCCATTGAGAGCAACAGAGAGCATCCAAAGCAAGGTTTCTTTGCGAGCTTGAGAACCGGGTTCTTGAGCACCATAAAGCAAGGGATCAACAAGTAAGGTTGGACACTTTTAACCCCCTCTGTCAATTCATAGCTTAGGCTAAGAACGACGAGAGGTAGGAGTAAGTCAGAGAGACGGTAGGCAGTTATCAAGTGAAGACTACCTAAAAACTCAAGTTCAAGTTAAAAACATAATCTCTGTACTGTCGACAACCTAAAGGAAAAGAACCTAACGTGGAACGATCAACCTAAAGTACGAAGAACATTCAAGTGTTCCTGACAACGTGATATCAGACAAGACCATGAACACAATAATTAACTAAAAAGAATCAAGTGACTGGTACCAATTGATCGGCAACGAGGTTGTACTCTGGGCAAAAAATTGGGTTAATCAGTTAGGCATATGAACCTTAGATCAGGACGACACCTAGCGAGAGAAAGACAAAGCCTTAGGTCATCAGAGGCTAGTGTCAATCACACTGCAAGATCTTGGGCCCAGCAGTTGAGCCACCACTCTCATTACCCTAGCTCGGAGACTAGTGAGTCAGAAATGTCTCAAGGCATGGACAGACCTACGAGAAGTTCAGGAGTGCCTTATTTGTACAGGGTAGAAGGCCCTTACAAAACACAGCTGGAATATCTTAGGACCAACCGACTAGGTGCTAGCATCTATGAGGACGGCCTAGGAAGATCCGTGGTCCAGATTAAAAACCCTGACCAATCCATAGGACTAGAACACCCAGCTGTCAAGTTTGAAAATGGTGCATACCTGGACAAAGAAGGAACTATATATGTAGTCACTAGTCACCCTGATAGGACCGATGACTTTGGGAATGTAATCTCAGAGGCGGACTTAGGGGACCTTGAACAAGGGAACATGGGTGCGGAACCTAGAACCCCTCGAGGTAAATCTGTTCTCACTAGGATTATCACACCTGAGTGGGTCCCCCAAGACAACAAGAGCATAGAGTTGCTCCTCAATCGAGAAACTGATGAAGCCTTTTGGAGGTATAAGTCTAATCAGCCAACAGACATAGGAAATATCATGATCTATGAGTTTAAGGATCCGGATAGCCCAGGCAGAGTGACCTACTTAGATCATGCTTCAGAACGGATCTTCGTGGTGACAGAAAATGATAGGCATGCCTACACTTGGAAGGGTGAATTTATTTTCCCCCAACCAAGATCAAATGTATCCTATGGTCACCCTGGGGCTGGAACTTCCCAAGCTCATGGTACGCAAAGAGACAGAAGTAGGGATAGACCAGAAGTAAGTTTCGCCAACCCTGTAGGCAGAGAAAGAACGAGAACAGAGACGAATAGGGTAGAACCTGAGATGCATAGAGCCCACAGGAACCAAAGAAATGTAGATGGATTCCCTCTGCCGAGGCCTAGAGAGCATACAAGAACTTTGAGACCCACCCAGCTAGTTAAGTCCATGAAGAATTACTTTGACGGCACAGGAGATCCCTATGATCATGTGGCAGAGTTCAAGCAAGTCTTGAGAGCTGAACAAGTGGAAGATCTGTTCACGCAGTACAATGCCTTCGGTCTAACCCTTAGGAACACGGCACTTACATGGTTTCAGCCATTAGATGAGCGTCAGTTCAGGAGCATAGACCAACTCCTAGAGGCATTCATTGTAGAGTTCTCTAAGAGCGGCATAAGACACAATACCTCCTCATTGATCCACAGCTTCAAACAGACCCCCCAAGAGACTGTCAGATTGGCCGGAAGAAGATTTAGACAATATCTGGAAAGGTGCCCTATTTCGGAGTTACCCACATCTGCTAAACAAGTAGCCTTATTCCTTGATGGATTGCTGAGTACGAAATTGAGATCCTATGTGTATCTGAAGGACCCTAGGACCATAGAAGAATGTGTACGCATGTGCATTGACATTGAAGATAACCTAGGGGAAGAGCTAGAGCTTTTCAAAATCTACAAAGATTCAGATAGTGCATCTAGTCACTCTTCCACACAATCCACATCAATTGAGGAACTCGCAGAGAAAGTGGCCCAGAAATTAGGAGTAACTAGCAAGCAAATTCCAAGGTTTGCTCCTGTGAAAAGGTGCTATACATGCGGCGGTGACCATATGGCGAACGTCTGTCCCATTATGGCTCAACCCCAAGTAAACCCTAGTAGCCAGTACTGCACCATAGAACGGAGATACACCAACCACACCGCACAAGATTGCCCATACAACAAGCAAGCTGTTAGGCAACCCTACCCTCAGCCCTACCAACAAGGCAGATACTAGAACCAGTACCCTCCACAACAATATGCTAGACCCCAACAAACCTACCAACCACAATATCAGGCCCAACAGAGACCCCAACCGGTACTAGCTCAACAGCCCCCGAACCCCGCTAACGTGATTCCAGTAAAGTATGCTGTTGCAGAAGAAAACCTGAATAGGGCCATAGTACCAGTAACCCCATTGATCTCGGAAAGTGACCCAAGTGACCATAGCTTTGATTCTACACATGTCGATAGTCCCCAGGCTTACTACATGCAGTCTCCAGAACATGGTGAGTCTTACTATAGTGAGGAACCAAGTGAACCTAGTTGGGAGTCAGATTACACGAACGTCATGTATGCAAACCCCAACCCCAGGCCTCAACCTAGGCAAGTAAGACCTCCATTCCCAAGAGGACCGTGCTACAGATGCCAAGGAGATCATCTCATCCGTGATTGTCCCTTACCCCCACCTACACAACCCCAATCAGTGACTATCCAAGGTTTTTGCCAAGATTGTGGAAAAGAGCATCTTTTACGAGATTGCCCAAAGAACCCCAATAATATGCCAAAAATCACTCCGATCAATGTGATTGGTTTGGTTGTAGATTCCTGAGGAAGCGTCACTTCCACTGCACCAGTGCAGGTAGTCACTAGAGCTCAGGCATTGCAGCAAAACCAAGAGATAAACCAGGATAAGAACTCAGAGGCTAGTGAAACCGAGAGCATAACAAAGAAAAGGACTAGAGCATGGAAAGATAGTCAGGAAAGAATGAAAAGACAATGGGCTAAAAAGATGAGTGAACTTGAGGAAAGCATAAGAGAAACCAAAGCTAGGATAACTGAAATCACCTCTCAAATCCCCTCTCACAATACCCCGCCGCCACCCCTACCATCTCCATCTGACCCACCACCTTCCCCACCACGTCATACGATTCCACCACCTCCTAGGGTAGGATCAGTGTTAGCTGATCCCACTCCTGAAGACATAGACATGATGCTCAAAGCATATCAGGCCAGAATCCAAGAAGGGCCGAACGTCACGGATCATGCCAAGTGCTATCCTAGAGCTGGCCTAGAGATAGAAAGAACCAAACTATGCGCGAAAATGGTCGCATTGGCTCAAACTATGTTTGAAGCCAGTCGCCTTTTCAATTACTCGGGCTCAGCCAAAACGCAATTACACTTGGATGGATTCTTAGAGAAGTTAGAGGAAATAATTGCAAGATCTGCCAAGGAAGAAAAAAATCAAGAAAAAGATAAAGCAAGCAGAAACATGAAGCATTCCCCGTCAGAAGTGTATGTGGCCAATTCCACTAAACCAGACTCCTTCCCCTCCTTAGAAAGATTAGAGAGGCTAATTGCACAGCCAGAAAAGGAACCTACCCCTCAAAGAAAGGAAAGGGCAAGAGAACGGATAAGCCAGCCTCTTCAGGAAGCCCACGTGCCTTTCCAAGAAACTTATTCTTCCCCCCAAAGGTCACAGGAGCCTCCCTCGAAAGCTTATGTACCTCCATAGGTAACCCACATTCCTTCCCAGAGAGCGTACGAGCCTGTTCGGAAAAGTAATAGCATAAGTAATCCTCCCCAAGAAGCTTGTGCTTCAGCTATCTATGAGAACGAGGAGAGAGTCAACAATAGAATAAGCCATCCTTCCCAGGTTGCTTATGCGCCCAATTCTACGGAGCCGGACACTTCTTCTTCTATGAATCGGTTTGCACCAGACTTCCTACGAGAGATTCAAGAAGACAAATGGGATAACGAAAGCGAGGTCGCCCCTCCTTTTGAACTTGTGGACGATGCACACGACCAATTCCCACAAGACATCCCATCTATTTACGGGGAGCATGAGAGTGTTCAGTCTCACGAGAGATTAGATTTTGAGTCTAATTCCATACAAGAGCTACCCCACTTCACAGGCCCATGGGAAGCAAAGTCCACATGTATGAGAGCACCCACAGTCATGGTAAGGAACGACGACTCAGTCATAGCTAAGAACACAGAGGTAGTGAAGAACACTAACGTGCAGTGTAACCTCAAGTTAGAAGAGCTGCTCAAGGTTAGACCTGAATTATGGAAACATGTAGCCAAACAAGTACCAGAGATAACAAAACCTCGTTCCCAGGTAGGATCCCATAGGACAGTGCCAGAAATTCCCTTGGATAAGATAGGGGATATGTGTGAAGGTGAAGAAGGGAACACCTATCTTCCCATCACCTACCGGGACTACACCACAAAGGCAATTTTGGACTCAGGCGCAGGAGTTGCAATTGCCACTACCTCCTTATGGAAGCGTTGGGGCAAGCCAGCACTCAGGCCAACGAGGATGAAATTGCAAATGGCAGATGGTCACATAGAGAGACCCTTAGGATTGCTAGAAGGAATAACTCTCACCACTTGTGGTGTCGAGTTTGAGCATAGCTTTGCTATATGTGACTTCAGCAAAAATCATGCCTATGAGATGATTTTGGGAAGACCATTCATGCGACAGTTGCAAGTGGTACAGGATTGGGGGACCAATTCTTTGTACCTGCAGCACTTAGGTGTTACAACCAAAGTCAATCTCAAGGATTATTCTCATAGAGATGTCCCTTCTATCCAATGGAATCCCATCCATAGAGCCAAAGAGGATACAGAATCGGTGCATTCCATAGGGTCTGGATCCTCATGGATGCATGAAGACACCCACTTATGGATGTGCAAAGTAGCAGTAGAGGAAGAGAAGAGAGACAAGGCCAGAGAAATAGGTGCAAACGAAACTCATAGACCCGTTCAAGACCCAGCCTATGCACCTATAGTTTTTCCAGACGAAGAATTTGAACCTCACGGTTGGGCAGAAATTTTGGCAACAATGGATGTAGCCATCAATGAAGAACAATGGACACCTCACTGTGATGAGGATGGCTATGATATTTCAGTCTTCTCCATAGAGCCAATCATGGGAGAGGCAGTTCTAGAAGAATGCGAACCTAGCCTTGATGCATTTGAGGATGCAAGGACAGGTCACGAACTCTCCTCTAGGATCTTTGACCTCGAACGATTAGGGGAAACAAGACTAAGAGCCGCTGCAGGAATATATGCAGCCAAGAAGAGACAGAAGGCATATTTTGATGCCCATGTGAAGGATAAAGGCTTGAAAGCAGGCGATCTAGTCCTAGTCTATACACTCAAACAACACGCGAGGAAGCTAGAAAAGAGAGGCTACGGACCTATGATCATCAATAGGATCTCCACAAGTGGAGCAGTACAATTGGCCACATTAGAGGGTGATGTTCTCCCAAATTATATTAGCGGTTGCAGAGTCAAGTTGTATCAGGAACCCCTCACGGAGGAAATGCTTAGCCGACTCAACACTGCTAAGAAACGCAAAGAGGAAGAAAAGCGAGTGCGAGAAGAAGCTCAAGCAGAAGCTTTAGAACGCATTAGAAGGATGAAATTACGTAGGCAAGGTAGAGAGCAGCCTAGGACAAATGACTATGCAGATCAAGGATATCATATGGCAATGTGTGAAGTCGCAGGAACCAGCTCACCTAGGATAACTGATCGACGTCCTTTCGTAACCCTAGATATAGGACAAGGAAAAAGTGCAAGGACTGTAAGAGCCTTGATTGACTCAGGTGCAGCCACTAGTGCTGTTAAATTGTCTTACTGTCAAGAGTTGCAGTTAACTGTCAATCCTGTGGAAGCATATCTCATAGGACTGGGAGGCGTGGAAACCCCTTGCATGGGCGAGGTGGAACTCCCCCTCTACCTTCATGATGAGGCAATGACAGTTAAAGTACTGGTGTGTCAGGATGAAGATCTCACTGAACCTCTTATCTTGGGTCAAGATTGGATCTATGACCAAGCAGTCAATTTAAACCTAAGAAGTGGACTTCTTCAGGTATGGGTCAATCATAGTCGAGTTACAATAGAATTAGACAATGGAGCACTCAAGGAACTAGGAAAGGCACAGACTCCTGGTCCTTCCAGGGGTGCACATGAAGTTGACCATGCTGTTCTTGTCCAAAACTATGTGTTGCAGAGGAAGGATATTCACAAAAAAGGAGTCCGGGATGCAAAGGAACTCCCTTCTTTTCCAAAGGCCAGAAGAAGGCAACAAACCAAGGTGGATCACAGGCCGAAGAAGCAGAGTGCTACCTATGTCAGGGATCCAAAGTACCTGCGCAGCAAAATGTCCCAGCAAGTGAAACAAGTGTGGGTGCGGAAAGGCGAACACCCGGTTGCACTCAAGCCAACCACCCGAGCCCAGCCTCTTATTAGTAACCAACAACACGACACTAATAAGAAGTCTTTCGGAAATTCTTCTACTAACGTGAAACATATTTGGGTGCCCAAGAAGTCGAGGAAGGCTAGCCCACAATCAAGACAAATTTGGGTGCCTAAGGCTTGCTTGATGGCACAAGTAGCTACGCTGAGGCCACAACCTAAACAGCATAACGCAGCTACGCATACTGCCAGTATTCACTCGTTCTCGACACTCCTGAACACACCAAGACCCAAGAGCGTGCATGTAATCAATTGTAAATGGGTCCCAAAAAGGCCTCGTTTTCAAACCACGACACCGAGAAAGCTCTGTAGAGACTCTCCGAAACCGAAAGCAAAGCCCATTCACTGCATTTGGCAGCCTAGGGCCTGTAATAAACCCCCCGACCCCAATTTGTAAATTCATACCCACTTACTAACTGCAATAGTTTCCTAGGACAACACAATCACTAACTACACACACTGTCTTCATGCACTTACTAACCACTAACTCACCATCTACCTCATGTTAATGTTGTAACGGGGACAACAACGGATTTATTTTGTCCATTACGATGTTAACACTTGGTTCTATATTCTCACAGAACCAATCAGCAAACAGGGCCATGGCAGAAGCAGGTACCAGTTCTCAAGTCGGATCTGGTGCCCAGATTGTGGACATAGAAACACTTCTCCTTGAGCCACGTCTCACAGCAAGGCCGCAAGAACTTCAAGCAGTACATGTGCTCCCCATTCAGGATCCTCCTCAAGGGCACACTTCTCAAGTAGGTAAGCATGCGCATTGGTTCAGTGATGTTGCTGGACCACTGGGCGATGGAACCTATTTCTGGGAAGCAGAATTGGAATTCAATGGCAAATGGAGTCGATACCACTTTTTCACACGCGAGTTTGAAAGCTATCAAAATGCCGAAGTCATGAGATCAGTTTGGATCAAAGCGGGTGTGGACAGTTATTTCAGGACTCACTTACCAAAGCCGGATTTTTTACGATGTTCATATCTGATCAGTACCATCACGCCAAGCAGGGCCAAGGGAGGCGACAGCACCTTTGTGTTGCCATCACTGCTGCCGGGTAATGAGCTTAAAAGATTCAAGTTGACCCTCAATCTGGTAAGAGAAGCATTGGGTATGTATGGCATGCACATCCCAACAGAAAAGGAAACCATGGTCCCAGGTCGAATGAAGCACAAGGATCTTAATAAGTTGAAGGATATGGTAGCGATGACACCTACCATTGCGCTTCACCTGCGAACCATCATGCAACATTTTGCTTTTCCCGCCCAAGAACGATTCACAATGCCTCCGAAGAAAATATGGTTCAGCTTGTATCTAGCAGAGACAGAAAGTCTGCCCATCAATGTGCCACACTGGATCATAGATCAGATCCACCTAGCCCATCAAAGGTGGAACAAGAAGCAGAAAAATGTGCTCCACGGGTGTTGTGCTCTGACCAGAATAATCTATAGATGCTTGGCTTATGACGTGCCAGTTCAGCGGGCACTCGTATGGTCCCGAGTCCAAGAATTCCAGAGAAGACTATCAGCAGCAGGTCCCCCATCAAAGAAGATGAGGGGGGGAGTCCAACTACCCTGTGCTCAACCAAGGGGAGCTACCACTACACCAGAAATCACCCCTCCCCAGACACGACGAGTCAGGCCATTCACAATCCGGCTACCGAGACCAAGCACAGAGGGGCCTAATCTGGTGTTTCCACCCATTCCATCCGATTTGGAATTTCCACAGGGATTTACTCTTGAGGACCTCACGGATGAAGAAATTGCCAGGTTAATCTATGACTCTAACCTCGAAGCTGAAGCCGAGCGAGCTCAGGAACCACAACCCCAAACAACAACATCGGCCCCCACCCAACCACAAGTTGTAGAAGTTGATGTAGATGAACAAGAGGCAGGAGGAGACGAAGAAGAAGCCGACGAAGAACAACATCAAGAATATGACGAACTCTCCGAGTTAGCAAGTGCCCCAGCATATTCGGCACAAATCAAGAGACTATATCGAACCATGCGACTGGTTCAGGAACAGCATCAGATGTCTCTAGAACAGGGCAAAAGACTCATGAACGACTTGCTAGCTGAGGAAGGTGTGGACGAGTTGTTCATTGAGTCCATGAACCTTCATGCCGACGCCGTAGGACTGGATGAGGCCATTCATGAGGCAGTGGCCTACATTCACAGGTTTGAGAAAAGGGTTCCCGTTCGTCCAAGGAGGTCCGGGAAGCAAATTCACATCAATGTATCAGCACCAGGCAAGGCAGCGCAAGCAGGAGAATATCAGGAAGCACCGTTGTCACCACCATCCCCACCTCGCACTTCCCAATTCACCCCACCACAGGACACTAGCACTACCACGTCCACTACCACTACCATTGTCATGGGCATTCCACTCTCTCCGGGAATCCAATTCGGGGGAGTCACCATGCCCACCTTCACCACCCTGTTCACCGATGTCACATCCACTCCACCCACGATTCCCATCTACACCGTCACTCAAACAGTTGACACGATGGAAACATCACCTGCCACAGCACCACTCCCTCCCCCCATGCCACCTTCATCACCCATACCCCCTCCACCCACCTCTCCACTTACATCCACATCATTCACATCTCCCATTCCCGCCCCCATTCCCCCTGCACCTTCACCCCTCCCAGCATTATTTAATGTAAATAACATATTTTTAGCATTAAACCAATGTGTATACCAGCTCCAGAATGAGTACAAAGCTCTGGACAACCGGTATCAGCAACTGGAAATGCACCATCAGAACTTACAAAGACAATTTCACATTCTACAAACAGAAAATGCAGAACTGAATCAACGCTACATGACGCTTGAGCAGGCTCACCAAACATTATTGGAGGCACCCCAACCATCGACAGAATCAGGTGTCAAACAACTGGAAGCTTTGCTCGAGGTATACCAAGCCGATAATCTCAAAGTCCGGCGTAACCTGGCACTTCTCAGAAAACACATGGCGGCCGCCCTTGAAGAAAACAAGAGACTGCAGCAGCAAAATGAAGCAAATCTAGAAGCAGCAATGGAAGGCTCTCCACACGAAATTGATCCAGAGCAGTTTAAAGCTGTGCCCTCAGAGACAATGAAGACCATCTTGGACAGCTATGCAGATCTATTAGAAGCTCATGATGACTTGGAAAGGGAACGTGATGCGCTGCGCAATCAACTCCAAGAGCAACAGACAGCACCCAAAGTCACAGAAACGACCACGACTTCAGAGGAAGTCAAGACATTGAAAGAGCAGGTGGCCGAATTACAGGCACGATTACTCACACACGAAAGGCAGCCCTCTCCAGTTGTCGAACCAGAACCCGAGGATTTGGTACCCATCGAGGTAGATGAGACGTATGAGGAACCATACGTTCCCATGCCAATGCCAGGTGGTGAGCAAACCGCAGAAGGAATGGATACATTAGAAATTGAAGTACCTGAGTGGCTCCAAACACTAGAGGAAACAGCATCAACTCATGAAGATCGAGTGGCAGTTCAAATCCAATCTATGGCAAAGATAGAGGACACTATTATTAAATCAGAATACTTCCGCAGCATGTCCCACCATAGATGGATAGGAACCAATGATGATCAATACGTGCCATATTGTATACTCCTGGCGGACTACAACGCAGAAATCCAACAAAGATGTGGCAAACCTCCAACGTTTGCTACACAATTTGGGCCAGATGACATCCCAGAGAGCGCTCAAAAAGGATCCATTCATCAACCCACTTGGAGGATCCGACTCCTCGAAACCTACCCGGAGATGGTTCGCACCTGGACGAATATGCCTCTTTTTATTAAATATAACCCTTGTTATGTTCCTGTACTCCGCAGACGCACATGGCCAGAGTTTACCATTGCAGTCAAGAATATCAAGGGATGCGCCAAATGGTTAAACTACGTCTATCTAGCACCCCCTCAAGGGCCTCCCACCGTCAATTACATGATTTCCACTATACGGCACTGGAGCATCCGATTAAGGAATACCCCTGATGTAATGGCCCAGATGTGCATGAAAATTTTTGAGTTAATGCTTATTACATTCAGGACATTCAAGAATATCAAGGACCCACACTTCTCAGGCGTCGGATTCCTTACAGGAAACCAAGATTTAGTTTATGACATGAGCACCACTCCTTCCATAGAGGTGATATATGCTTGGCACGCCAGAATAAAATACCTCCCAGCCTGCTTTAAACAAACATTCGAAGAGATGTTCATAACAGGGTTCTGGGAATACCACTCAGAAATATTTGTACCCAGACCCTCACATCTCCTCCATTTATTTGCTGTGGAGCGAACCATTCACTCAGAACAGTTACGGGTGCCACATCCAGATGTCCCAGGGCCAGTCAATTGGGATGCATTGCTGACAGATCTAGCAAGGGGACTCAGGTTAGAAGAACACCACCTCGCCGCCGATGTTGTACAATACTACGTCCAAAAAGCAGCTAGACAAGGGTCTGTCAGGGGCGACAGACGCGAGAGTGGGGGGGGTGTTGGCAGTAGCCTTGGTACACCAGGACTTACAAGACGTGAAAGTCAAAGAAGGGAGTCAGAGCGAAGGGACAGCACAAGCAAACAGGGTAGTCAAAGAAGATCTGGCAAGTAGGCCAATATTTTTTCAAGACATTAATGCAAATCAAAGAGATGGACATGCAGGGAGGAAGAGCAAGTAGGGAGCTCGAAGATATGTATGGCAGATCACTAGAAGAAATCCCTACAACAACAGTGATTTTTATCACTAACAATCATTGTAAATATCATTTCACCTTTTTGTAGCTCCATTTTGTGCAAGCCAAGGAGTCCTTGAGCTTGAGGAGCCTTAGAAGTAGTTGCGTACCAATTTTCGTATTTTTTAGATCTCGTTTGAGCCCCCAAATAAGCCCTGGAACCTAATTTTTAACTAGGCCGGACACTAGGTCTGGACAGGGCCAAAAGCTAGTCAAAAACTATAAAAAGAGCTAGAGAGCTCATTTTTGGAGGTAGATTGTAATTGAAACGAACTTGTAAGAGCATTTTGAAAGTAATCTAAAAGCTCCATTGATTCTCACTCTTTGTCTTACCGTGTGTGCGCGTGTGTGTGTATGTGTGTGCATGCTAGTGTGCTTCTCACTCACGCACTTGTGCCGCCACTTGCTCGAGGTCTTCATACCATCCTCACGTCTTCCCGGATTGACATTAAAGGAGGTGCTACTCATCACTGAGCTACATTCGGTCTAACCCTTAGGAACACAGCACTTACGTGGTTTCAGCCATTAGATGAACGCCAGTTCAGGAGCATAGACCAACTCCTAGAGGCTTTCATCGTAGAGTTCTCTAAGAGTGGCATAAGACACAATACCTCCTCATTGATCCACAGCTTCAAACAGACCCCCCAAGAGACTGTCAGATTGGCCGGAAGAAGATTTAGACAATATCTTGAAAGGTGCCCTATTTCAGAGCTACCCACATCTGCTAAACAAGTAGCCTTATTCCTTGATGGATTGCTGAGTACGAAATTGAGATCCTATGTGTATCTAAAGGACCCTAGGACCATAGAAGAATGTGTACGCATGTGCATTGACATTGAAGATAACCTAGGGGAAGAGCTAGAGCTTTCCAAAATCTACAAAGATTCAGATAGTGCATCTAGCCACTCTTCCACGCAATCTACATCAATTGAGGAACTCGCTGAGAAGGTAGCTCAGAAATTAGGTGTAACTAGCAAACAAATCCCAAGGTTTGCCCCTGTGAAAAGGTGCTATACATGCGGTGGTGACCATATGGCGAACGTCTGCCCTATTATGGCTCAACCCCAAGTAAACCCTAGTAGCCAGTACTGCACCATAGAACGGAGATACACCAACCACACCGCACAAGATTGCCCATACAACAAGCAGGCAGTTAGGCAACCCTACCCGCAGCCCTACCAACAAGGCAGATACCAAAACCAAAATCCACCACCACAATATGCTAGACCCCAACAAACCTACCAACCACAATATCAGGCCCAACAGAGACCCCAACCGGTGCTAGCTCAACAGCCTCCAAACCCCGCTAACGTGATTCCAGTAAAGTATGCTGTTGCAGAAGAAAACCTGAATAGGGCCATAGTACCAGTAACCCCATTGATCTCAGAAAGTGACCCAAGTGACCATAGCTTTGACTCTACACATGTCGATAGTCCCCAGGCTTACTACATGCAGTCTCCAGAACATGGTGAGTCTTACTATAGTGAAGAACCAAGTGAACCTAGTTGGGAGTCAGATTACACGAACGTCATGTATGCAAACCCCAACCCCAGGCCTCAACCTAGGCAAGTAAGACCTCCATTCCCAAGAGGACCGTGCTACAGATGCCAAGGAGATCATCTCATTCGTGATTGTCCCTTGCCCCCACCTACACAACCCCAGTCAGTGACTATCCAAGGTTTTTGCCAAGATTGTGGAAAAGAGCATCTTTTACGAGATTGCCCAAAGAACCCCAATAATATGCCAAAAATCACTCCGATCAATGTGATTGGGTTGGTTGTAGACTCCTCAGGAAGCGTCACTTCCACTGCACCAGTGCAGGTAGTCACTAGAGCTCAGGCATTGCAGCAAAACCAAGAGACAAACCAGGATAAGAACTCAGTGGCTAGTGAAACCGAGAGAGTAACCAAGAAAAGGACTAGAGCATGGAAAGATAGTCGGGAAAGAATGAAAAGACAATGGGCTAAAAAGATGAGTGAACTTGAGGAAAGCATAAGAGAAACCAAAGCTAGGATAACTGAAATCACCTCTCAAATTCCCTCTCACACTACCCTGCCGCCACCACACCCATCTCCATCTGACCCACCACCTTCCCCACCACGTCATACGATCCCACCACCTCCTAGGGTAGGATCAGTGTTAGCTGATCCCACCCCTGAAGACATAGACATGATGCTCAAAGCATATCAGGCCAGAATCCAAGAAGGGCCAAACGTCACGGATCATGCCAAGTGCTATCCTAGAGCTGACCTAGAGATAGAAAGAACCAAACTGTGCGCGAAAATGGTCGCATTGGCTCAGACTATGTTTGAAGCCAGTCGCCTTTTCAATTACTCGGGCTCAGCCAAAACGCAATTACACTTGGATGGATTCCTAGAGAAGTTAGAGGAAATAATTGCAAGATCTGCCAAGGAAGAAAAAAATCAAGAAAAAGATAAAGCAAGCAAAAACATGAATCATTCCCCATCGGAAGTGTATGTGGCCAATTCCACTAAACCAGACAACTTTCCCTCCTCAGAAAGAATAGAGAGGCTAATCGCACAATCAGAAAAGGAACCTACCCCTCAAAGAAAGGAAAGGGTAAGAGAACGGAGAAGCCAGCCTCTTCAGGAAGCCCACGTGCCTTTCCAAGAAACTTATCTTCCCCCCCAAAGGTCACAGGAGCCTCCCCTGAAAGCTTATGTACCCCCACAGGTAACCCACATTCCTTCCCAGAGAGCGTATGAGCCTGTTCGGAAAAGTAATAGCATAAGTAATCCTCCCCAAGAAGCTTGTGCTCCAGCTATCTATGAGAACGAGGAAAGAGCCAACGATAGAATAAGCCCTCCTTCCCAGGTAGCATATGTACCTAATTCTACAGAGCCAGACACTTCTTCTTCTATGAATCGGTTTGCACCAGACTTCCTACGAGAGATTCAAGAAGACAAATGGGATAACGAAAGCAAGGTCGCCCCTCCTTTTGAGCTTGTGGACGATGCACACGACCAGTTCCCACAAGAGATCCCATCTATTTACGGGGAGAATGAGAGTGTTCAGTCTCACGAGAGATTAGACTTTGAGTCTAATTCCATACAAGAGCTACCCCACTTCACAGGTCCATGGGAGGCAAAGTCCACATGTATGAGAGCACCCACAGTCATGGTAAGGAACGACGACTCAGTCATACCGAGGAACACAGAGGTAGTGAAGAACACTAACGTGCAGTATAATCTCAAGTTAGAAGAGCTACTCAAGGTTAGACCTGAATTATGGAAACATGTAGCCAAACAAGTACCAGAGATAGCAAAACCTCGTTCCCAGGTAGGATCCCATAGGACAGTGCCAGAAATTCCTTTGGATAAGATAGGGGATATGTGTGAAGGTGAAGAAGGGAACACCTATCTTCCCATCACCTACCAGGACTACACCACCAAGGCAATTTTGGACTCAGGTGCAGGAGTAGCAATTGCCACTACCTCCTTATGGAAGCGTTGGGGCAAGCCGGCACTCAGGCCAACGAGAATGAAATTGCAGATGGCCGATGGTCATATTGAGAGACCCTTAGGATTGCTAGAAGGAATAACTCTCACCACTTGTGGTGTCGAGTTTGAGCATAGCTTTGCCATATGTGACTTCAACAAAAATCATGCCTATGAGATGATTTTAGGAAGACCATTCATGCGACAGTTGCAAGTGGTACAGGATTGGGGAACCAATTCTTTGTACCTACAGCACTTGGGTGTTACAACCAAAGTCAATCTCAAGGATTATTCTCATCGAGATGTCCCTCCTATCCAATGGAATCCCATCCATAGAGCCAAAGATGATACAGAATCGGTGCATTCCATAGGGTCTGGATCCTCATGGATGCATGAAGACACCCACTTATGGATGTGCAAAGTAGCAGTAGAGGAAGAGAAGAGAGAAAAGGCCAGAGAAATAGGTGCAAACGAAACTCATAGACCCGTTCAAGACCCAGCCTATGCACCTGTAGTTTTTCCAGACGAAGAATTTGAACCTCACGGTTGGGCAGAAATTTTGGCAACAATGGATGTAGCCATCAATGAAGAACAATGGACACCTCACTGTGATGAGGATGGCTATGACATTTCAGTCTTCTCCATAGAGCCAATCATGGGAGAGGTAGTTTTAGAAGAATGCGAACCTAGCCCTGATGCATTTGAGGATGCAAGTGACTCCGATCTAGAGTCAATCATTATGGACCCACCATTTGCATCAGATGAAGAATATTTCCATGAAGTAGAATTTCAACCCCAAAGGCATGGAGAGGTTACAAATGATGTAAGATTAGCAACGCATATGACCCCTAAGGAAGAAGGAAAGAAACGAAAGAAGAGAGAAGCCTTACCAGAAGAGGAAGAATCTTTGTTTGAGGTCCCAGAAAATTTTAAGAAGTATGAGATAGATGACAGGAGAGTCATGATAAGAATGCCTAAACGAGAGGCACAAGTAGGAGATGCCTATGATAACAAAGAAACTACTAAGAAAATAGTAGTGGCCATAGAAGAAGGAGAGGAGAGATGCACGTATATAGGCCATGACCTAACAGAAGAAGAAGAGTACGAATTGATAGCCTTGCTAAGAGAATACAGAGATGTATTCGCTTGGAGTTACAAGGATTTGAAAGGGGTTGACCCGGACATATGCTCACACACTATTCCCATGACCTCAGATGCTAAACCCTCTAAGCAAAAGCCTTATACATATAACGATAATTACGCCGCTAAGATCAAAGAAGAGATAGATAGACTGGTTGAAGCTGGATTTATCTATGAAATTGAGCACACTGAATGGGTATCCCCCATCGTAGTGGTGCCCAAGAAGAATGGCAAACTGCGTGTGTGCATTAACTTGAAAAAGGTTAATGCAGCCACAATTCGAGATAACTATCCGCTTCCCATAACAGAACATCTCTTAGAAAGAGTGGCAGGCAAGGAAGTGTACAACTTCCTTGATGGATTTTCGGGCTACAATCAAGTAGCCATAGCTCCAGAGGATCAGCATAAGACAGCCTTTGCCACAGAATGGGGCATTTTTGCTTTTAGAGTAATGCCATTTGGGCTTACCAATGCACCAGCCACCTTCCAGAGGCTGATGTGCCATGTGTTTAAGGAGTTCCTGAGGAAGAGTTTAGAAGTCTATGTTGATGATCTCTGTGCTCATTCTATTGTTAGACAAACCCATATTCCTGAACTCAGACAAATCTTTGACAAATGTAGAGAATACCAAGTCTGCCTGAACCCAGAAAAGTGCGTTTTTATGGTCAGGCAAGGCAAGATTCTAGGACACATAGTGTCAAAGAATGGCATATCTACCGACGAAGAAAAGGTGAGAGCCATAGCAGAGCTACCTAGGCCAAAGAATGTCAAGGAAGTACAAGCTTTCATGGGGCATTGTGGGTATTACCGACGTTTCATCCACATGTATGCTGTCATCGCAAAGCCCATATACGGACTCTTGACAAACTTTGAGTGGACGGATGAATGTGAGAATTCCTTCCAAGAACTTAAACGAAGATTATGTTCAGCACCAATCTTGACCACGCCAGATTGGAATAAGCCATTCCATGTTCACGTGGATGCATCCAATTATGCTATTGGATGTGTGCTTGCACAACCTACTGGTGAAGGTAGTATGGATCTTCCAATTGCCTATGCCAGTAGACAGTTGAATGCGGCTGAACGGAATTACACCACTACAGAGCGAGAAGGATTAGGCATGGTATATGCAGTCAAGAAATTTAGACACTATTTGCTTGCAAATAAGTTTAAATTTTTTACTGATCATCAGGCATTGTTGTACCTAGTAAACAAGCCATGCAATACAGGTAGATTAGTAAGATGGTTTCTCTTACTAATGGAATACGACTTCGAGGTTGTGGTAAGGAAAGGTAGGACTCACTTACGAGCAGACCATCTCTCTAGACTCACATCTGGAGAAGCCCCACAAGGAGTGTCAGATGACCTTCCTGATGCTTACTTGTTTAATTTGGAAGTTGTACCGCAGTGGGCAAAGCCATTGGTACCAGTATTGACCTACGGGCCTAATCATCCAGTCGTAAACACACGGAATAGAGAGGTTGTAAAAGCCCAGAAGTACCACATCTTGGCAGGAAGCATGTACAAGCACACAGATCAAGGGATCTTGGCTTGTTGCGTAGAAGAGGATGAGTACGCTAAATGGTTGCAATTAGCACATGTAGGTGCGTTAGAGCAACACCATTCAAAGCAACGAACTTTACAGACTCTAAAGAGACTCGGAGTGCATTGGCCAAATATGGAAGCTGATGTCCAAAAGTTGTGCAAGGAATGCCCAATCTGTTGCACTAAACCACCTGTGGAACATGCCACACTCTATCAAGTATCCATTGTGCCAGATTGGAGTGAACCTCTAGTATCATTCTTGAGGACAAACACATTCCCTCCAGACATGACTCTAGCTAGAAAAAGGAGTTTGGAACAAGAAGCCCAGGATTATTCACTCGTTGGTGATAATCTATACAAGCGCGGTAAGGATGGTTACCTGAGACTGTGTGTCCATGAAAGTGAGTATCTTAAGATCTTAGAAACTGCTCACCAAGGTGTAGCAGGAGGACACTTTGGACCAGATCGGGTGATCAAGGCAATATTGTTTGCGGGCTTCTGGTGGCCTACCCTTCACATGGATGCACATACCTATGTGAAACGGTGTGATGTCTGTCAGAGGACTCAGTATCCTATACGCAAAGATGAGATGCCACTGAAACCTATGATGGGTGGACGTGCATTCTCTAAGTGGGGAATAGACTTCGTAGGTCCTATTAACCCCCCAGCTAAAGGTTCTCATGCGGAATACATCATTGTGGCAACAGATTATCTCACCAAGTGGGTAGAGGTAAAGGCTACGACAAAGAACGATGCTCAAACAACTGCCAAATTCTTGTTTGAGAATGTATTCACGAGATACGGGCTACCTATAGAGCTTGTAAGTGATAGAGGCACTCATTTCTTGAACGAAGTGATTGAGAATCTACTCCAAGAATTCTTGGTAATACACAAAAAGTCTGCCCCGTATCACCCTCAAGCTAATGGACAAGCTGAGAGCACTAATAAAATCTTATGCAATGTACTGACAAAGTTAGTGAACACTAAACGCTCTGATTGGGACAAACAGCTACACCATGCTGTTTGGGCATACCGAGTTGCCTACAAAACGGTACTCCAAGCCACCCCCTTTCAGATGGTATTTGGCCAAAATGCTGTGCTACCCTTGGACTTCCTGATCCCTACATTGAGAGTAGCACAAGAGCACGAATGGACAGGTCATGAGCTCTCCTCTAGGATCTTTGACCTTGAACGATTAGGAGAAACAAGACTGAGAGCCACTGCAGGGATATATGCAGCCAAGAAGAGACAGAAGGCATACTTTGATGCCCACGTGAAGGATAAAGGCTTGAAAGCTGGAGATCTAGTCTTAGTCTATACACTAAAACAACACGCGAGGAAGCTAGAAAAGAGAGGCTACGGACCTATGATCATCAATAGGATCTCCACGAGCGGAGCAGTACAATTGGCCACATTAGAAGGTGATGTTCTCCCAAATTATATTAGCGGTTGCAGAGTCAAGTTATATCAAGAACCCCTCACGGAGGAAATGCTCAGTCGACTCAACACAGCTAAGCAACGCAAAGAGGAAGAAAAGCGAGTTCGAGAAGAAGCTCAAGCTGAAGCTTTAGAACGCATCAGAAGGATGAAATTACGAAGGCAAGGCAGAGATCAGCCTGGAGCGAATGACTATGCAGACCAAGGATTTCCCATAGCCATGTGTGAAGTTGCAGGAACAAGCTCGCATAGGATAATTGATAGACGTCCTTTCGTAACCTTAGATATAGGACAAGGAAAGCGTGCAAGGACCGTAAGAGCCTTGATTGACTCAGGAGCAGCCACTAGTGCTGTTAAATTGTCTTACTGCCAAGAATTACAATTAACTGTCCACCCTGTGGAAGCATATCTCATAGGATTGGGAGGAGTGGAAACCCCTTGCATGGGCGAGGCGGAACTTCCCCTTTACATTCATGATGAGGCAATGACAGTTAAAGTACTGGTGTGTCAAGATGAGGATCTCACTGAACCTCTAGTCTTGGGTCAAGATTGGATCTATGACCAAGCGATTAACTTAAACCTAAGAAGTGGACTTCTCCAGGTTTGGGTCAATCATAGTCGAGTTACAGTAGAATTAGACAATGGAGCACTCAAGGAACTAGGAAAGGCACAGACTCCTGGTCCTTCCAGGGGTACACATGAAGATGACCATGCTGTTCTTGTTCAAAACCATGCGTTGCAGAGGAATGATATTTGCGCAAAAGGAGTCAGGGATGCAATGGAACTCCCTTCTTTTCCAAGGGCCAGAAGGAGGCAGCAACTAAGGGCAGACCAATCACTAAAGACTCCCCGGACGCGAGACCAAAAGAACGCGCGAAGCAAAACAACTCAACCGATGAAGCAGATATGGGTACGCAAAGGAGAGCAACCACCAACCTTGCCCCCACAAATTCCATCCATGCAAACCAACCAGGCCAAAAGACGAAGGAAGCAGCTCAGACAAGCTCAATCACAAGTTATCCAACAAGTTTGGGTGCCTAAGAAGTTAGCTGCAGCTCAACAAGGGCAATTACAGATGTGGGTACCTAAGAAGCTCCTACATCCACAACAACCTTTGTTCTCCCACATGCAAAAGGTTTCAACAAAGAAGCCAAAAAGAGAAAAGGGTAAGAACCACGTACAGAGACCAAAGGAAGATCAAATCAGCTCTTCAACATTAGTAAGAAGACATGCAAAAAGGATATGGGTTTGGAAGCCAAAAGTGCAAGTAGTCTCCACCGAACCAAAGCGTCAACCACACTGGATTCCCCAGTTCACAAAGCATCCAAAGAGAAAGACGCCTGAAGTGACCTCTACAGTGCCAAATGATGTTCTAAAATGGACTCCAATAAGGAGGATCACATCAGTTCGAGACTCAATGGATACCTCCACCAAGGTCGGCATCAACCTCCACAAATGACATCAAAAGCCTCGAACGAGCAACAACCATGTGCTCCTTGCACAACCCTGTCCTTTGCACCATTCAGGTCATGCATTTCCAAAGTATGCATTAATATAGGGCCACATTACACGGCCGTGCATAGACACACTTGAGAATCCCACGCACAAGAGCACAGTGACATATGTCAAATATTTCTATTGATACTAACTTTTGTGTTCTTGTTTGGTGATATCCTTTTCCTTTAAAAAAAAAAAAAAAAAAAAAAAAAAAAAAAAAAGCTTGTTCCCAGGTTTGGTTTATGAAACATGAATGAGTCATGCTTAGTTGAAGGTGGAACTGTTGATTACTAGGCATTTATCAATTTGGATAGAAGTGTGCCTCGGCCAGCAGTGAGATTATTGCTGCCTTATCTGGAATGAAGAGCTTGAAGGTCCGCAACTTGAGTGATGCTTAACTACTTCATGTACCAGAGCATCCAAGGAGATATCTGCAAAAGGTAGTTCTGGAGGAGAAGACTCCTGCATATGAGGAGAGAGGATCCACCACTCAAAAGATCTCATCAGTGGACAATCAACATGGACATTCATCAACAATGTTCCATCCCAAAGGCCGAGTGTACAACACGAAGAGACAAACATCCATCAACCTTCTCCATGGTAAGTATATTTACTCTGGAAACACCATAACCATGATAGTGTAGGAAACCTCTTCGTCAGCATACCCTTGAGCACTTAGCTCAAGACCCGCAATTTTTGCACCATACTTCTTCCAATGCATTTTCCAAGTAAGCATGCGTAGGGCTACATTACCAGGCCTTGCACAAGGCACATACTTTTTTCAACCCAGGCACGAACACACTTACCCATCATTCATTATGGGTTATGAGTAGTTGGCATGACTGCTCTCAACATCATCTTTGGAAGAGTTAGCGGACATTATGGGAACAACATCCATATCTCGGAAGCAAATTGAAGCCAGTAGTTGCTCCAAATCACTCTTGACAACCTCTTTTGAGCAACTTGCAGTTTTGAAAGCTCACAAAGACACATTCTTGCTGGAATCCAAGGAACCAGCTCATACAACGGATGGACACCACCTCTCAAAGCACTACATAGAACAGCCCTTCCAACAAGGGTCTGTCAGGGACGACAGACTCGAGAGGGGGGGGAGTGTTGAAGCTCAAAGTCAAGGACAAAGCATGGAAGCACATCAAAAGGTGGACACACAAGGAAAGGGAGCAAGTAGGGAGCTCCAAGAAGTGTATGTCAAATTTTCAGAAGAATCCCCTACAAAAATAGTGATTTTCATCACTAAAAACCATTGTAAATACCATTATCTATTTTTAGTAACTCCATTTTGTTCAAGCCGAGGAGTCCTCGAGCTTGAGGAGTATTAGAAGTACCATCGTACCAATTTTCATATTTTTTAGATCTCGTTTGAGCCCTCAAATAAGCCCTGGAACCTAATTTTTAACTAGGCCAGACACTAGGTCTGAACAGGGCCAAAGCTAGTCAAAAACTATAAAAGGAGCTAGAGAGCTCATTTTTGAGGTTAGATTGTAATTGAAACGAACTTGTAAGAGCTATTGAAAGTAATCTAAAGAACTCCATTGATTCTCTCTCTTTGTCTTGCCGTGTGTGCGCGTGTGTGTGTATGTGTGTGCATGCTTGTGTGCTTCTCCCTCACGCACTTGTGCCGCCACTTGCTCGAGGTCTTCATACCATCCTCACGTCTTCCCGGATTGACATTAAAGGAGGTGCTACTCATCACTGAGCTACAGGTATCCATGGAGCTTCATATGTTTATGAACTTCAAGCCAAATGTGTAGGCTTGGAATTTGCACCAACAACTTCGATATCATCCTTTGTTCGAAATGGTCCAGCGAGAGTACATTTTGGGGGATTTCCCTAAGTTCTCAAGCATCTAGGATGAGGACCTAGATAACTTTATTCAGCTTTTCGAAGTTACTTGTAAGGATAACGAAGTAGTTAACCAAGGTCAGATATTAAGAATCTTTCCTGCTACCCTTTGTGATGAGGCAGCCAATTGGTATGTGTTGGGGGATTCTTGGGCAAGAAGGGATTTGAGTGTTTGTAGGAGAAACGGGAAAGACAAGAAGAAAGATACACACTAGAAGCCTCTGTCGATTTGATTATAAGAAGACAAATACAATGGTGATGCAAAATACAATCCAATGCTTCTGTGAAAAATCCCACAAAGTGATCAATCACAAAATACCAAACACCCAAGGGTCTTGTTGCTGTCAGCCTTCTGTGCACCAGACCTCCACCTTCTCCAAGCCTGCACTTGTGCACACCTTGCACCAAGCTTCCAATAAGGGGAGGGCTGGACACCTTCTGTCGGAATGCGCACAGCTTTAATGAGACCTTGGGATCCTTGGGGTGAATAGCTTAGCACTTCTCTGCACACTTCCTTGGTCACTCTTCATGCACACCTTGCACTTCACTTCTCTATGTCGCACACTATGTGTCTCTTGCACTTCTCTCTCTTGCCTAACTTAGACTATGCTCACCTTGCTTAGTCTTGCTTACACTTTCTTGTCCAAGAATAGTCCTTGCCTTGATTTGAGTGCCGATTTACGTACGCTCCTAACTGCAATAGTATCTTGGTGCTCACTTTGATGTCCCAAGATTGTCTCCAAAAGTTGGTAGCCAACCAATCCCTATTTTGTCCTGTAGTGACTAATTTAGACTAAAACAAAAATTTTAATTGGGGGGCCATACCTTCACTTCTGCGTACGCTGTCGCTTCACATACCTTCACATTTTGCCTTTTAATTCTTCACTTGTGCACCTAAGAGAGGGTTCACTTGAACCTTCCAAAACACTTTAAAAACACTTTGAACCTTGGTGAAATTAGAAAAATACCTCTGCAACCTAGAACCAACTTTCTCCAATTTACCCTTTGTGGACAATTAATTGTGCACTACTTGTGCACCTTGACACCTGCACTTCGAACACTTTGACTTTTCTCATGTTGACTTTGGCTTTGACCTTGTTGACTTTGATTGCTTTGACTTTGATCTTTTGACTTTGACTATGGTTGACTTTGAGTGACTTTGACCAATATGACTTTTAAGGGCTCAACAGTTGCCCACCACCTAATGTGCTCTCCATCCCGGAGAGCTACAGCCAAAACTCTAAGTAGATATGACACCATAATATTTGTGCTGCAAAATCTTTATAAGGACACCTGAGCAGCGACCAAGTCCACCAGAAGTAGGAGAGAGCAAGCACCAGAGAAGAACCCAAAATTGGAATTTTTGCATGTAAAAGCAAAGGAGGGCAATGGGAGGGTAGAAAAGAGGGGGAAGGGAGGGCTGAGGGGCTGAGATGGATAGGGCAGGGAGGGGTAAGGATGTGGCTGGGCAGAAGGGTAAAGGGAGGCTAAGGTAGTACAATTATGGGGTCTAGAGAGGGCCGAAATGGTTAAACAGTAGAGCTACAGAGGGTGCATATGGGAAAATTTGAAAAAGAAGGTAAAACAAAGTGATAATAGACCATGTGGACAATGTGATTAAATAAAAACATGTGAGAAATATGCTAAAAACTTGTGGGTTTTGACCAAAAGTTAGAGAAAATACCTAAAAATGACCTTAGTTTTGTAAAAACATGGCCATCCGAAGCGCAATCCAGAGCCAAAAGGTTTCAACCATAGGAAATAAATCAAAATATATGTATATAATTTTTTTTTGGACAATGAAAATATATAATATATTTTTTTCGAATGCACCTTATTTGCGAATCAGAAATAAAAAAATAAAATAGAAGAAAAAAATAAAATAAATAAAGAAAGAATTAAAATAAACCAAACAAAAAATATAAAAACAAATAAAAAATAAATATAAAGAAAATAAATTTACAAAAAATGTGGGGGGGCGGGGGGGGAAAGAGAGAGAGAGAGAGAGAGAGAGGGGCAGGGGAGGAGAGAGAGAGAGAGATAGAGAGAGTTTTTTTTGTAAAAAAATCGATAGGGGGCCTTCCCTTTTTTGTTTCCGAAAAAAATCCTAAGGGGAGCTTTTTTTTTTGAAAATATCCAAAAACTAGAGAAAAATACAAAAAAAAGTCAAGAAAATTCAAAACAAATCCAAAATAATTCTGAAAAAATTCTCGAAAAATTCCCTACAGGTCTATGCCAATTTCCTCACTCAAAACCACAGAGATCTTCCTTTATTCCCCCAATTTGGCAAGAAAATGACATTGGAAAAGGATGAAAAATGCTAGAAAAATTCTAAAAATGCTTGAAAAATTCCCAAAAATTTCCAAAAAATATACTTATGCCAAGGACTATGAAAGGGTTGCTAAATTTGCTAAAAAATCAAAGAACAAGCATGAAAAAGATAAAAACTACTAAAACTTGAGCAAAAATGACATGAGAAAGCTATGTATAACCTGGACAGATTTTGCAGGTTCCAGGTGATCCATAATCCTTCAGTTGTGTTGATGATAGGCTTTGATCCATGATCTTCATATGTTGACTCCGAGAAACAGCTCCATAATCTCCAATTGTACTGCACTTCATTTCTTTTGTCTTTATTTTGGGCGTTCTGACCATTTGATAGGGCCACCGTAAATCCTTCAGTAAAATATTATCTTCTCCATACTGCATCTTTTGTATCTCTATTTCAGCAACTTTATAATTTAATATGCAAAATTCCATTTTGACTATTCTAGTCTCTTTATCCAATGGAACCATCTGTTTCCAAAGACTTGCAGGTACTCCTTCCCTATTCTTGTAAAGCCCTACACTTGCTATCATTAAAATTGACATAACAGATGATATCCATACCAGTATCCCTAAAAAAGTGGCCATTGATATATGATTTGAAGTATCTTCATCATTGTTGCACTTAAGGGCTTTTCTTTTCTTCTCTCTTATATGGCCTTTGATTGAGATTGTCTCACTCGAATCAGTAACCTGAATGATGTCCTCTTTTCCTTCATATGCTTCATCTTTACTTGAGTTTGGAAAAATTCCATAGCAGGAAGATGGGTCTTCTGCATGGAGCCAAGCCAACATGTTTTCATCTTCATATATATTTGCTCTTTCACATAGATATGCTTTTGGGTTGTCCAACAATTCTTCTTCCATACAAATACCAATTGTGTGCATCATGCTGGTATTTCTCTGATTGTCAGGTCCTTCTTCTAAAATTATCTGCGGCAATGCTTTTCCCTCTTGCTTTACCCACATTGTGTCCTTGCCCCAGTCATGGAGCACATTGGCATGGCTTAACCAAGGTCTCCCAATTAACAGGGGGAAACTTCCTTCTACCTGTGGCAACCTTAAAACAACAAAGTCCAAGTTAAAGATGGTACCTTGTATCTTGACTGGGACCCCAGGGACCACTCCCATAGGCTTTACTATGCTTTGGTCTGCTAGTGTTACAGTGAAGTTTGCAGGTTTTGAAGGGTGTAGTCCAATCTTCTTCATGGTATATTCAGGCATCAAGTTAATGCCCGAACCACCATCCACAATAACTCCTTGAAACTCATGACCTTGGATAGAGACTGTTAGCCAAGGGCTCTTATAATCTGTGAGGGGTGCTTCCCCTACAGCTTTATCTTTATGCATAACAGTAGCCTTTGCCACTAAACTTGTGGTGGACACTTCATCAATGATCTGCAAGAGTTCTGACCTCAACTTCCCATCCATCTTTATTAAATAAAAAATGTTGACCTCCTTTTTCATGGACTTGAGTAGTCTGGAAGCTTTTGATTCCTTAAGAGCATGTGCTCCAATTGACTTATCAAACTCCTCATGAGCCTTGTTGAATGCATGTTAAATAGCATCACTGGTACTGATGAAATTTTCTTTTTGCCTTGTATCTGCACATGTGGTGGCTTTGTCAAGGCATGTTTAGATCCAACACATGGCGTGAGAATTGCCATGGCTTCGGCCATGTAGCTATCGAATGCCCCACAGTCTTGTGATTTGTTGTGGATATACTGCAACCTCAGATGCTTTGCACCTTTTGTGGTAGGACAAACCATATGGAAGATCGATGTTATAATAAAATGGCTTATGAAAGACAAACCATGCAATCAGGAGACATGAGAGAACCTCTATATACAAGATTGCCTGGTCAAAGTGTCCCATCCACACCTTGTTGGGAAAATAGATAGGCTTATGGGCATGGTGATGAACATCAAGAAGGTGGCTATCCTAGAAGAGAAGCACATGATCAGAGGAGGGCTGCTACGATCCAGTGTTGGAGATGCCATGGCTTTGGACATACTCAAGCTAAATGCCCAAATGAAAATCGTTGACTATACTCCATTGTGTAGGTACTACAGTGGAGAGGGTCACTTTGACAAAGATTGTCTAAAAAGGAAAGTTGACACTAGTAAGGGAAAAGGCTCAATGGAGTCCTCGAACTATGTGGAGACTCAGACGCGTCCCACTCCTAAAGTTCAAGAGCAAGTTCCTACAATTGGAGTGGTGTTTAGGACACCGAACCCTCAGGAAGGATCTAGTTCATCCATGCACTTTGTGGATGCTCACTAGGGCAAGGATGCATGAAAGGACCCTATTGTGGTGGTAGTCACAAGGACACGGCAAGTCATGTTTCAATTTCCAAAAGAATAACATTAACAATAAAACTAAAAATAGCTTCAAAAGAATCTTGATGCACTTCTATTTGACTTTGCATGTTGACCCATTGGGACAATGTGCAAGTTTAGTGGGGATGGATGTTGGGATGAAATCCCTCTGGGATTGTGTGCCAAGATGTTTTTTTTTCAAAATTTATTTCTTTGCCTTTACTAATCGAGATCTTACAATTTGTCTACAAGAAGAAGAAAAGAGTGCATTTGTTCAAGTATTTGATTGATTTAATTGATTACATGATGAAAAACATTTCATTTGTATTTTAAGTGAGCCTTTGACCAAGCTTAACCCTAGAAACCTATAAAATTACATGTATAAAGTTCAAGAATTCTTTTTACCTTTAATATTCAACATTCTAAACCCTAAAGAAAAACCCTAAAGAGAACCTCACTTGTAATCAAATTTTAACCAAGAGAATTTAGGAACCTTTACACTCTAAAATCCTAATTGTACTCATGACCCAAACTCTTCAAACCCTGGTCCTTAACCCTTTAAATTCATCATATGGATATTAAAAAAACCCTAAAAGAACTAATTTTAACCCTTGGAAAACATACTTTAAACCCTTAGAAACCCATGCTTTTAACCCTTAGTGCGCATATTCAACCAATGATTGGATGTTGATAACCTTAGCGATAAGAAACCCTAGTTGTTCTAATGTAAATCCCTAGTTAGGAACTTTAGGAACCCATTATCCTCAAACCATAACCATTGATTCAATTGAAACTGTTGTATATACAATAATGTGAAAAGGTGTAAAACTTAATCTTAAAAATAAAAAGAAAAGAAAAATAATTAAAAAATAAATAAGAAAATAAAAATAGAAAAATACAAATGAGTAAATAAAAAAGAATAAATAAAAAGAAAAAGAAAATCAAAATAGAAAAGAAGGATTGGATTTTCCAAAATTGAAAAAGAAGATCTTTTAAAATTAGAATGGAAATTTGAGAAAATTATAAAGTATAGAAAGGAATACACGGAAAGAACTTAGAAGTTTCATGTCTTAATAAGAGCAATGGGAATAGTGGATTTTTGACTCCATATAAGAGGACGTGAATGAACCTTGTATTTTCCCTACGTTCATTTCTGGCACTTTTTTTACTTCTTCTATTATATTATGAGGGAGGAAATTATACTCTTAGTGATCTTGATCCCTCCCTCTCTTGTGTGCGCCCATAAACAAAGAGAGAGAGAGAGAGGAAAAGTGTGAGAAGTGGAGAATGACATGCATGGGACTCGCTCCTAGCCTATTTATAGCCCTTGCCTAGTCACCATCTAGAGTTCTCTCTAAGGTCCCTCTATTCATTTGGCCATCATGAGTAGGTAGTGCATATGGACTCTCTGGCTTTTGGTCTTGGCTATCCCCCAAGCAAGGAACTCCTCGTTCCTCGAGGCACATACATCTCTGGAATATAACACTCTCTCCCCTTTCTAAAGATCATTGTCATCAATGATATAGAAGGAGCTATAATGCTGGGAATCAAAATTCATGATTCCAAATAATAAGAGTAGAGTGTGCTAGGTGTCTGAAATAACTAGATAATAAAAAATTATACAATTCTTCTCTATGCTTCCTATCTAGCATTTCCACCAATAAATAGTAGTCCTTTCCTTGGGCATACTATAGGAATCCCTCTAAGGCCCAATGAGTCCATATGTGTGCAGCATAAGTACTCGAAATATCCTCGAATTCCCTATGCCAAGACCTTGACCACTAACATGTGAGGGCTTGTCACCTATAGAGACCTTGGCAACTTGCTCTTGTCTCCCTGAAATACCCACGGACAGCTTGCCATATGGTATGATCATGCAAAATCACTTACTCCACTAGAGTAATAAAAAAATACTATGCTCATCCAAAACAATCTCTTTGTGGATACATATACATATACATATATGTTGGTGCAGATCAATCACCAATTGAATGTTTGAAGACTAAAGAATGAAAGATGAGATCAACTCTTGAAGTTTGGAAGGAAGATACATTCAGAGTATGTGAGGAATGTACACATATGTACATAGTTCACTTAGATCTTTGATTAGTCATAGACTTGTACAAATTTGCCTATAAATACTTTTGGAAAATGTCGGGAGAAAGAGAGAGAAGAGAGAAGACAAGGAGAGACTATGTATGAGCATAGGAATAGAGATATTAGTGATTGTAAATGTCAATAGACATATGAGAAAGGAGTTGAAGTCTCTCTCAATTTTTCAGTTGTAGTCTTCTCCTGAAATGAAAGAAATGTTGCGCCCGATGTTTCTGCGTCTACTCCGTCTGTGGTAGATCATTTGTGAAATCCTTTTGAGGATATCTAAGTTGTTAGTTAATGAGTCTGTGTCTTGAATTTCAAAGTCTAATTGTAAACAGGTTAAGAGAATTGCTAGTAGGAACATTCACATGTGTTGAGTGTTCACAGTTCTCTGAAATAGGCGCACATTTCGAGTCCAAAGAAATGAGTAGTGCTCAGTGCACAGTGTAAAGTTTTACACATATGATAGCTCAAAATCTAAGTTGAGAGATAAGCTATCTTCAGCCAAAAGGATTTGGTAAAACGGGTTCGACATTGTGAGAACCATAGTTAAGAAGTTAGGGGTGTCAAATCGACTTCTCAGAAGTACAGATTTGAACATAGGTAACTTGTGAAGTTGATTTCTCAAGTTATACTAAACCTTTTTGAGAACTTTAACTTGGAGGAGGTGCGCAATCTCTAGGCGACACTCCATACAAAATTTCATAGAAAACTTTACATATTTGATATGTCAATGAGAAGAAATTGTGCAGCAGACTTTCTGTGTTTTATCTTCTTCACAGAATTTGTCAACTTTTGATAATTTGGAGATTGGACCTCTAATTTAGTGAAGGTTTTGACTTACTCTTGATATAGAGGTGTTCTAAATTCAAGAGTAGGTTATTCTTTTGGAGATTAACACTCTCCATCAGTGGTATCAGAGCAGGAGACATCAAATCAAGGAAAGGAAGGTCCCGACTGCTGCAGATTCAAGAAATTCAACATTTGAAGAACTAAAAGGTGAAAGTTTGAAGGCAAAGCAAGAGGAGGAGACCATACGACAT
This sequence comes from Ceratopteris richardii, assembly GCA_020310875.1. Classification (NCBI taxonomy): domain Eukaryota; kingdom Viridiplantae; phylum Streptophyta; class Polypodiopsida; order Polypodiales; family Pteridaceae; genus Ceratopteris; species Ceratopteris richardii. The sequence continues at coordinate 150,203,271 of CM035423.1, read as the reverse complement.
CAAGAAGGACAAGAGGAGTCTAATTCGAAGTAAAGGTACATATATTGTTTATAAAGCTTGAAGGTTTCAATACACAGGTAGACACAAGATGGGAGATTCTCTACAGATAGAGAAATTGGATAGGGAAAACTATCCTGCATGGTCAATGAGGATGGAAGCTCATCTTATGAGCAAAGATTTAATTGCTTACATCACAGGAGAAGAAGAGAAGCCACAGTTCAGAGATCCTAGTGTTCCAACTAGGGAAGAGTTAGCAGATTTGAAAAATTGGATGAAGAAAGATGCTCAAGCTAGGAGCATTATCTATATGGCAGTCAATGATTACTTGTTACCTCATATTCGAGGTCTTGAAAGTGCAACTGATATTTGGAATGCTTTGGAGGAGCATTTCCAGAATACTACAAAGTCAAGGAAGGCATCCTTATGGGCAGAGTTTACAACCTTTAAGAAGAAGGCCTCTCAATCTATTTCAGACTATGTAACAAGGATGAAAGACATTGCAGATGCATTAGGAGCTGTTGATGAGGACATTGAGGAGGATAAATTGGTAAGGCAAATCCTTACAGGTTTGAGAGGTGATGACAAATGGAAGCCATTCATTTTGTCTACAGAATTATCACTTGACCATTTCACTCCTGATTTAAATCAATTGCTAGGTCATATGCTAACATTTGAGCAGGATGTTAAAGGAGATGGTGACAAGAGTGCAGGTCATGCAATGTACTCAAAAGATAAGAAGAAGAATAGCAAAGGAAAGCAACAAGCAGGTGAAGATGAAGGAACAACTACTCAAGCCAACTTCCTAAGAGGAAGAGGAGTTGGCAAAGGTAGAGGAAGAGGCAGAAACAACAAGGATGGAGGCAAAGCTTGCTGGATTTGTGGTAAGACAAATCACTTAGCTAATGATTGTTGGCATAATAATCAGAATAATAGTGGATATAATCAAAATTATAATGCAAGAGGAAGAGGTGGCAGAAATCAAAGAGGTAATTTCAGAGGTAGAGGTGGAAGGAGTTACTTTGGAAGAAATGCAGGTAGAGGATTCCAAAGTCAACAATATAACAACACCTACTACAATTATGCTTCAGATCAAAAGGAGGATTCAACATTGATAATGAATGCAACTTGTGAAAGGCAGAGTGAAGATCAAAGAGTCTTCTACATTGACTCAGGGTGTAGCAATCACCTGAGTGGTAATATATCCTTGATGACTGACTTGGAGAATAATGTTTTTAATCATGTTGTTCAGACAGGTGACAACACAAAGCATAATGTGAAGTCAATTGGATCAGTGAAGGCCAAGGATGGTAGCACCTTATTGAGTAAGGTCTTGTATGTTCCTACAATCCCTAAGAATTTGATAAGTGTAGGACAAATTGTTGAAAAGGGATATGAAGTAAGGTTCACTAATGATGGAGTATATGTGGAAGACCCTAGCCAAGGGTATAAACAGATTGTTTTAGGGAAAAAGGAAGGAAGATTATTTACATTGAAGATTCAAGGCAATATTGGTCATGCTATGTTCACATATGGAGGACATAAGATCTCTGAGTTAGATCTTTGGCACAAGAGGCTTGGACATTTCAATGAAAGAGGTATTAAAGATATGGTTAACAATGGTTCAGTGCTTGGATTGCCTAATGTTGCAGGTCAACATATGACATACAAATGTGAGGCATGTCAATTAGGTAAGGCTCATAAGAATTCTTACTCCAAGCATGGTTTTATGTACTCAGAGAAGCTTGAATTGGTACACACAGATGTGTGGGGACCATCAAAAGATTTCAGTATAAATGGGTCAAGGTATTATGTGATTTATGTTGATGATGCTACTAGGTGGATCACTATCTATGTGATCAAAGATAAGTCAGAAGTGTTTAATACATTTAAACACTATCATGCATATGCAGAAAGAATTACAGGTCATAAGTTGAAAAGACTAAGGTCAGATGGAGGGGGAGAGTATTTCTCTAATGAGTTCAGTGATTACTTATGGAATGCAGGTATAAAAAGGGAAGTTACTTGCAGGTACTCTCCTCAACAAAATGGTGTTGCAGAAAGGAGAAATAGAACACTTGTTGAGTTTGCAAGATCCATGATGAAGGAGAAAAATTGTCCTAATTATTTGTGGGCTGAGGCTGTAAATACAGCCACTTATTTGGTCAATAGGTTACCATGTAAAGCCTTGCAGGGTATGACACCATATGAGGCTTGGTGGGGTAAGAGACCTACCTTGGATCATTGCAGAGTTTTTGGATGTGTGGCATATGCATATGTGCCATCACAATTAAGGCACAAGTTGGAGCCTAAAGCTGAAAAATATGTTTTCATTGGTTATGATGATAAGCAGATGGGCTATAGATTGTGGAGTCCATCTACAAAACAATTCATGGTTTCTAAAGATGTTACATTTGATGAGCAAAGCACTTGGTATGCAGGTACAATCAATATCAATACAGGTGATGAAGAAGAAGTGAGCCAAAGGAAAGGTAAATCAAAGGTTCAGATATTTAATGAACAAGAGAATAATGAAGTGCAGGTTGAAGTGGAAGAAGCTCCAAGATTTGATCCTGAACATGAAGAACCAGAAACCTCAAGAAGTGGAGAGCTTAGGAGGTCTACAAGGAATAAATGGCAACCTACAAGGTATAGCTATGATACTTCATTTTTGGCCACAAAAGACTATGCTTATATGATGAAGACAGATGAAGACCCTTCTACATATGAAGAGGCAAAAGGTAAGGAAAAATGGGAGAAAGCTATGCAGGAAGAATATGATGCACTATTGGAGAATCAAACATGGGATTTGGTTCCAAAACCAAATAGTCAGAAAATCATTGGATGCAAATGGGTTTACAAGACCAAGAGGTTTGCAGATGGAAGTGTGTCTAGATACAAAGCTAGACTTGTTGTCAAAGGGTTTGCTCAGACTTATGGTGTTGACTATGATGAAACTTATAGTCCTGTGGCAAAGATGACAACCATCAGGACACTTATTGCTATTGCTGCATGTAAAGGTTGGAAGTTATGTCAACTTGATGTAAAAAATGCTTTTTTGAATGGTTATATTTCAGATGATGTATTCATGGAGCAACCTCAAGGGTTCAAAGATAAAAGGTATCCAGATCATGTGTGCAAGCTCAAGAGAGCTTTGTATGGCTTGAAGCAGGCCCCAAGGGCATGGAACTATAGACTTGTGAAGTTCCTAAAGGAACTTGGTTTTCAGGTGTCTAAAGCAGATAGTAGCTTGCTTGTCAAAGCAAGTGATAATGGTTTCATATACATGTGCATATATGTTGATGATATAATCCTTACAGGTACAGATGAAGAAGGAATACAAAGACTCAAGAAGCAAATGGAAAAGGAGTTCAAGATAAGTGACTTGGGAGACTTGTCATACTTCTTGGGCATGGAGATTACATATACTCAACATGGAGTATTTGTGACCCAAGAAAGGTATTTGAAGAACTTGTTAATCAAGTTTAAAATGGATGATTGCAGGGTAGCACCTACACCAATGGAGGTGAATCACAAATTGAGTAAGTTTGGAGGTGAAGAATTCAAGGACATGAGACAATATCAGAGTTTAGTTGGTAGCCTTATCTATGCTACTTTAACTAGACCTGATTTATCATATGCAGTTGGAGTTTTGTCTCAATTCATGCATTGTCCTAGGAAAGAGCATTGGATTGCAGGTCAAAGAGTGTTGAGGTACATTAAGGGTACACTCAATGAAGGTTTGTATTATGGGTTTACCTCAGATACAAATATCAAAATTTATAGTGATGCAGATTGGGCAGGTAATCCAGATGATAGAAGGTCAACTTTTGGATACATGTGTTATGTGGGAGATAAACTTATCTCATGGTGTTCCAAGAAGCAACATACAGTTGCTTTATCTTCTACAGAAGCAGAGTATAAAGGCATGGTTGAAGCTGCAAAGGAAGTAATTTGGCTCAAGACTTTGATGAAGAGTTTTGACATTGTGCATGGGGTACCAATTATATATGGAGATAACATGAGTTCATTGTACTTAGCTGCTAATCCTGTTTTCCATGCCAGGACCAAACACATTGAGATTCAGTATCACTTTCTAAGAGAGAAAGTGATGGATAAAGAGATTGAAGTCATACATACTTCAACAAAAGATCAAATAGCTGATATGCTTACAAAGAGCTTGGATGGACCAAAGCTACAGAAGTTTAAAGACATGGCAGGTATAAAGAAGAAAGGAGAAACCTCAATTGATGATTGAGGGGGAGCTGTTGGTGCAGATCAATCACCAATTGAATGTTTGAAGACTAAAGAATGAAAGATGAGATCAACTCTTGAAGTTTGGAAGGAAGATACATTCAGAGTATGTGAGGAATGTACACATATGTACATAGTTCACTTAGATCTTTGATTAGTCATAGACTTGTACAAATTTGCCTATAAATACTTTTGGAAAATGTCGGGAGAAAGAGAGAGAAGAGAGAAGACAAGGAGAGACTATGTATGAGCATAGGAATAGAGATATTAGTGATTGTAAATGTCAATAGACATATGAGAAAGGAGTTGAAGTCTCTCTCAATTTTTCAGTTGTAGTCTTCTCCTGAAATGAAAGAAATGTTGCGCCCGATGTTTCTGCGTCTACTCCGTCTGTGGTAGATCATTTGTGAAATCCTTTTGAGGATATCTAAGTTGTTAGTTAATGAGTCTGTGTCTTGAATTTCAGAGTCTAATTGTAAAGAGGTTAAGAGAATTGCTAGTAGGAACATTCACATGTGTTGAGTGTTCACAGTTCTCTGAAACAGGCGCACATTTCGAGTCCAAAGAAATGAGTAGTGCTCAGTGCACAGTGTAAAGTTTTACACATATGATAGCTCAAAATCTAAGTTGAGAGATAAGCTATCTTCAGCCAAAAGGATTTGGTAAAACGGGTTCGACATTGTGAGAACCATAGTTAAGAAGTTAGGGGTGTCAAATCGACTTCTCAGAAGTACAGATTTGAACATAGGTAACTTGTGAAGTTGATTTCTCAAGTTATACTAAACCTTTTTGAGAACTTTAACTTGGAGGAGGTGCGCAATCTCTAGGCGACACTCCACACAAAATTTCATAGAAAACTTTACATATTTGATAAGTCAATGAGAAGAAATTGTGCAGCAGACTTTCTGTGTTTTATCTTCTTCACAGAATTTGTCAACTTTTGATAATTTGGAGATTGGACCTCTAATTTAGTGAAGGTTTTGACTTACTCTTGATATAGAGGTGTTCTAAATTCAAGAGTAGGTTATTCTTTTGGAGATTAACACTCTCCATCAATATACATATACATATACATATACATATACATATACATATACATATACATATACATATACATATACATATACATATACATATACATATACACATACATATACATATACATATACATATACATATACATATACATATACATATACATATACATATACATATACATATACATATACATATACATATACATATACATATACATATACATGTACATATATATATATGCATATACATATACATATACATATACATATACATATACATATACATATACACATACATATACATATACATATACATATACATATACATATACATATACATATACATATACATATACATATACACATACATATACATATACATATACATATACATATACATATACATGTACATATACATATACATATACATACACATATACATACACATATACATATACATATACACATACATATACATATACATATACATATACATATACATATACATATACATATACATATACATATACATATACATACACATATTCATACACATATACATATACATATACATACACATATACATAGACATAGACATATACATATACATATACACATACATATACATATACATATACATAAAACATATACATATACATATACATATACATATACACATACATATACATATACATATACATATACATATACATATACATATACATATACACATACATATACATATACATATACATATACATATACATACATATACATATACATATACATATACATATACATATACATATACATATACATATACATATACATATACATATACATATACATATACATATACATATACATATACATATACATATACATATACACATACATATACATATACATATACACATACATATACATATACATATACATATGCATATACATATACATACACACACACATATACATATACATATGTTGGCAGTAGTCAAAGCACCCAAGGACTCACAAGACCAAGAAGCCAAAGAAGGGAGCCAGAGCGGAGAGAAGGCACAAGCAGACAAAGTAGTCAACGAAGATCTGGCAAGTAGACCATTCAAATTTTTTCCAAATCAACATCCTCATAACAGTGATTCTCATCACTAAAAATCATTGTAAAAACCATTTCACCTTTTTGTAACTCCATTTTGTGCAAGCCGAGGAGTCCTCGAGCTTGAGAAGTATTAGAAGTATCGTCGTACCAATTTTCATGATTTTTAGACTTCGTTTGAGCCCTCAAATAAGCCCTAGAACCTAAATTTTAACTAGGCCGGACACTAGGTCTGGACAGGGCCAAAAACTAGTCAAAAACTATAAATAGAGCTAGGGAGCTCATTTTTGAGGTTGGCTTGTTGTAGAATTAAACTTGTAAGAGGACTTTTGAGAAATCTAAAGAACTCCATTGTCTCTCTCTTTGTTCTTGCCTTGTGCGCGTGTGTGTGTATGTGTGTGCATGCTAGTGTGCTTCGCACTCACACACTTGTGCCATCACTTGTTCCAGGTCTTCATACCATCTTCATGTCTTCTCGGATTGACATTAAAGGAGGTGCTACTCATCACTGAGCTACACCAAATTTTGGCACCGTTGCCGGGGATCGAGCTTTGAGGATGAGCGTGTGATGGTAAGACATAGAGTTGAGCCGTTGGAGTTATAGGTATTTTGTTCACTTTTATCTACTTTCTTTTGTTTTCTTCATCACCATTATCATCATCACCATCTCCCACCTCCATCTCCATCATCACCAAAAATTTCAGTTTTTGCCCATATCACCTTCTCACTTCCATTTCCCTCATTTCACTTGTGAGAGAGAGTGAGAGAGCGTTTGCATGCTTGTGCTTTTTTGTGTTTTTTGAGATTTTCTGCAGGAATCAGCATCCCCAACAGCTACGCCAACTCCAGCAAGTAAAAAATTTGACTGTGCAGGTTCCGAGGCGTTGGCCTCTGTCAATCGCGACCGACAAAAAAAGTAAACATTTTGCCAAACTAAGTACATAACCATGATGTGCATGCCTAGAGCTTCAGGAATGTGTTTAAAATTTTAAAATTCCTCTGTTTTCTGTCAATCGCGATTGACAAACGACGACCGACAATCCTGACGGACCTGTCAATCGGGACTGACCCAGTCAACGACTATTTGACCACAACCGACAGACCCCGCGTGCCATGTGTCAATCGCGATCGACCCATCAATCGCGATCGACAAAGTCAACGATCCTTTTACCACAACTGACTAAAATTTTGGGAAACGTGTCAATCACGATTGACTCATCAATCGCGACTGACAGCCACGACGGACCTGTCAATCGCAATCGACACGTCGATCGCGACTGACATATCAATCGGGATTGACAGACCATTCGATCACGATTGACGGGCAAATTCGGCCATTTTTTAGGGAAAGATAGTTGGTCTATTTTGGGGTATTATTTGGGAAACATTAGAAATTTGTTAGAGCATTGTGAGGCCGCTACACAAAGTACTTCGAGAAGTCCTGTTTGCCTGTTAGCCTGTTTGAACCCTGTTTTAACTCAAGAACCCTGAACAGTCATAACTTTCTCATACGAAATCTGTTTGTGGTGGTTTTTGTTTTGTTGGTATAGTATTTTGAAGTGACCATACCCACGGGGAAGAAAAACTAAGGGATCTTTAGGATTGTTTTCCATAAGGCCAAAGAACAGTTTGTTCTCTGAATTGCATGAATGAACATGGTTTATTGTGTCAATTGAATTTAAGTCTTGAGCTAACTCTGGGACTTTTTGAGGTCCTTTGAGAGCATCGAAGGGCATTCTGAGCCACAGTAAGTGCAAGCTCGGGAATACGCTTCCTAGGCACACAAGGGAAACCAAGGAGAGAAACTAAAGGTTGGAAATTCTCAACACCCTCTATCAATTCCTAGCTTAAGCTAAGTACGGATAGAGGTTTTGATCAAATAGGGTTACGTTAAGCATGACCAAGTCCAAGAACTCTAATCACTCAAGTGCAAGTACAAAGAAATTCCATTTACGAAAAAACCTAAGGGAAAGGAAGTCAACTAAAGCAACCAACCTCAAGTACGAGAAAACTTAAGTGTTCCTTGTAACAGTGATTGATTGGACAAGAAGTGACATTCCAAGAAAAATTAAAAAGAATAAGTGACTAATACAAAAGAACTCAGCAACGAAATTGTACTTGGGAAATTTGGGATTATTCAATTGGGCATATGAACCTTAGATCAGGACGACACCTAAGGAGAGATAGACAGAGTCTTAGGTCTTCAGAGGCTAGTGTCAATCATACTGCTAGGTCTTGGGCCCAACAGTTGAGCCATTATTCACACTACCCTAGCTCTGAAACTAGCAAGTCTGAGATGTCTCCCGGTATGGAAAGACCCACGAGAAGTTCAGGTGTGCCATAACTACATAGGGTAGAAGGCCCTTATAAAACGCAACTAGAATACCTTAGGACCAACCGATTAGGTGCTTGTATCTATGAGGACGGCCTAGGAAGATCTGTAGTCCAGATTAAAAACCCTGACCAACCCATTGGACTCGAACATCCAGCAGTCAAGTTTGAAAATGGTGCATACCTGGACAAAGAAGAAACCATATATGTAGTCACCAGCCACCCAGATAGGACAGACGAATTTGGGAATGTGATCCCAGAGACGGACATAGGTGATCTAGAACAAGGAAACATAGGTGGAGAGCCTAAAACACCTCGAGGCAAATCTGTTCTTACTAGAATTATCACGCTAGAGTGGATTCCCCAGGACAACAAGAGCATAGATTTACTCTTGAACCGAGAGACTGATGAAGCTTTTTGGAGGTATAAGCTTGATCAGCCTAATGAGATAGGAACGATCACGATCTATGAATTCAAAGATCGTGATAGCCCAGGCAAGGTGACCTATTTAGACAATGCTTCAGAAAGAATATTTGTGGTCACAGAGCATGGTAGGCATGCCTACAATTGGAAGGGAGAATTTATTTTTCCCCAACCAAGATCTAATGTCTCTTATGGCCACCCAGGAGCTGGAACATCCCAAGCTCATGGAGCTCAGAGGGACAGAAGTAGAGATAGGCCAGAAGTGAGCTTCGCCAACTTGTTGGGAAGAGAAAGAACGAGAACGGAAACAGATAGAGTGGAAACTGAGAGACCTAGAGCCCCAAGAAACGAAAGAAATGTGGATGAATTCCCTCTACCAAGACCTAGAGAGCACACGAGGACTTTGAGACCCACATCGGTTTAGGGTTTAGGGTTTAGGGTTTAGAACTACTTCGACGGCATAGGAGACCCATATGATCATGTGGCCGAGTTTAGGCAAGTCTTGAGAGCTGAACAAGTGGAGGACCTATTCACGCAGTACAATGCCTTTGGTCTAACCCTTAGGAACACTGCTCTTACGTGGTTCCAACCACTAAATGAGAGACACTTCAGGAACATAGACCAAATTCTAGAGGCTTTCATTATTGAATTATCTAAGAGTGGCATAAGGCATAACACTTCCTCACTAATTCTAGAGGCTTTCATTATTGAATCCTCTAAGAGTGGCAGGAAGAAGGTTTAGGCAATATCTAGAGAGATGTCCAATTCCTGAGCTACCCACTCCAGCCAAACAAGTGGCTTTATTTTTGGATGGATTGCTAAGTACCAAGTTGAGATCATATGTGTACTTGAAAGACCCTAGGACCATAGAAGAGTGTGTACGCATGTGCATTGACATAGAAGACAATCTAGGAGAGGAGCTAGAGCTTTCCAAAATCTACAAAGATTCAGATAGTTCTACTAGCCTCTCTTCCTCGCAATCCACATCTATTGAGGAACTAGCTCAGAAAGTAGCTCAAAAACTAGGTGTCTCTCGCAAACAAATCCCAAGATTTGCCCCAATTAAGCGGTGCTATACTTGTGGAGGTGACCATATGGTGAGCGTATGTCCCATCATGGCTCAACCCCAAGTGAATCCTAGTAGCCGATACTGCACCATAGAATGGAGATACACTAATCACACAGCACAAGATTGTATGTACAATAAGCAAGCAGTTAGGAAAACCTACCCTCAACCATATCCACAACAGGGCAGATACCAGAACCAGTACCCACCACAACAGTATGCTAGGCCTCAACAAACCTACCAACCACAATATCAGGCCCAGCAGAGACCTCAACCAGTGCTAGCCCAACAACCTCTTGCTCCATCCAATGTGATCCCAGTAAAGTATGCAGCTGCAGAAGAGAACCTAAATAGAGCCATAGTGCCAATAACACCGTTGCTTTCAGAAAGTGACCCTAGTGACCATAGCTTTGATTCTACACATATTGATAGCCCCCAAGCCTACTACATGCAGTCTCTTGAACATGGTGAGTCCTACTATAGTGAAGAACCGAGTGAACCTAGTTGGGACCCAGAGTATGCAAATATCATGTACACAAATCCCAACCCTAGACCTCAATCTAGGCAAGTAAGACCCCCATTCCCTAGAGGACCATGCTACAGATGTCAGGGAGATCACCTCATTCGTGATTGCCCCATGCCTACACCTACACAACCCCAATCAGTAACAATCCAGGGCTTTTGTCAAGATTGCAAAAAGGAGCATCTCTTACGAGATTTCCCAAAGAATCCCAATAATATGCCAAAAATCACTCCTAATAGTAGATTCTAAAGGAAGTGTGATTTCCACTACACTAGTACAGGTAGTCACTAGAGCTCAAGATTTGCAAAAGAACCAAGGTTCAGGCCAAGAAAGGAGCACCGAGATTAGTGAAACCGAGAGTGTAGCCAAGAAACGAATGAGAGCCTGGAAAGATAGCCGAGAAAGGATGAAAAGACAATGGGCTAAGAAGATGAGCGACTTAGAAGAAAGCATAAGAGAAACAAAAGCCAAGATTGTTGAGCTCACCTCTCAAACAAACTCTCACCTACCACCACCACCACCTTCATCCCTATCACTATCTAATCCACCATCTTTCAATCCACCTTAGACAATCCCACCACCCCCTAGAGTAGGATCAGTGCTAGCCGATCCCACTCCTGAGGACATAGACATGATGCTTAAGGCATATCAAGCCAGAATCCAAGAAGGGCCAAATGTGATGGATCATGACAAGTGCTACCCTAGAGCTGACCTAGAGATAGAAAGAACCAAGCTTTGTGCGAAAATGGTAGCATTGGCTCAGACCATGTTTGAAGCCAGTCGCCTCTTCAACTACTCTTGCTCAGCTAAGGCACAATTGCACTTGGATGGACTATTAGAGAAGTTAGAGAGCATAATTGCAAGGCCTGCTAAGGATGAAAACTCTCAAGGAAGAGATGAGGCAAGTAAAAGAATAAGCATTCCCCCATAGGAAGCTTATGTGCCTAATTCCACGGAACCAGACACATCTTCTTCTATGAATCGGTATTCACCAGAATTCCTACGAGAGATTCAAGAAGAGAAATGGGCTAAAGAAAGTGAAGTCCCTCCTCCCATTGAACTTGTGGATGACGCGCATGATGAATTCCCACAGGACATTCCTTCCATTTATGAGGAACAGGAGAGTGCCCAATCTCATGAGAGGTTAGACTTTGAGTCTAACTCCTTACAGGAATTGCCCCATTTAACAGGCCCATGGGAAGCTAAGTCTACATATATGAGAACACCCACGGTCATGGTAAGAAACGAAGACTCAGTCATGCCTAGGAATACAGAGGTAGTGAAAAACACTAAGTGCAGTGCAATCTCACCTTGGAAGAGCTACTCAAAATTAGGCCAGAACTATGGAAGCATGTAGCCAATCAAGTGCCTGAAGTAGAAAAACATCATTCCCAGGTAGGATCTCATAGAACAGTGCAAGAAATACCCTTGGACAAGATAGGAGACATGAGTGAAGGAGAAGAAGGAAACACCTATCTTCTCATTACCCATCAAGGGTACACCACCAAGGCAATTTCGGACTCAGGTGCAGGAGTTGCGATTGCTACCACTTCCCTATGGAAGCGATGGGGCAAGCCAACACTCTGGCCAATGAGAATGAAATTGCAGATGGCCGATGGTCACATAGAAAGACCCTTAAGATTGCTAGAAGGAATAACTCTCACTACATGTGGTGTTGAGTTGGAACATACGTTTGCTATATGTGACTTTAGCAAGAATCATGCCTATGAGATGATTTTGGGAAGACCATTCATGCAACAGTTGCAAGTAGTATAGGATTGGGGAACCAATTCCTTGTACTTGCAACACTTAGGTGTCACGACCAAGGTTAATCTCAAGGATTACTCTCATAGAGATGTACCCCCTATCCAATGGAATCCCATCCATAGAGCTAAAGATGATACCGAGTTAGTGCATTCCATAGGATCAGGATCCTCATGGATGCATGAAGACACCCTTTTTATGGATGTGTAAAGTAGCAGTAGAAGAAGAGAAGAGAGAAAAAGCCAGAGAGGTAGGTGCGAAAGAAACCCATAGATCAATTCAAGACCCAGCCTATGCACCTGTAGTATTCCCTGACGAAGAGTTTGAACCTCATGGTTGGGCGGAAATTTTAGCAACAATGGATGTAGCCATCAATGAAGAACAATGGACGCCCCACTGTGACAAGGATGGCTATGACATTTCAGTTTTCTCAATAGAGCCAATCATGGGTGATTCGGTTCTTGAAGAATGTGAGCCTAGCACTGAGGCATTTGAGGATGCAAGTGACTCCGATCTAGAGTCAATCATTATGGATCCACCTTTTGCATCAGATGAAGAATACTTCTATGAGGTAGAGGCTCATCCTTAGAGACACAAAGAGCTTATAAAATAAGTGAGGCTAACCACACAAGTAACTGCCAAGAGCGAAGACAAGAAAAGAAAGAAGAGAGAAGTCACACCAGAGGAAGAAGAATCTTTGTTTGAGGTCCCTGAAAACTTTAAGAAGTATGAGATAGATGATAGAAGAGTCATGATAAGAATGCCTAAACATGAGGCGCAATCAGGGGAAGCCTATGATAACAAAGAAACCACCAAGAAAATAGTTGTAGCCATAGAAGAAGGAGAGGAGAGATGCACTTACATAAGGCATGACCTGGCGGAAGAAGAAGAGCACGAGTTGATAACCTTGCTAAGAGAATACAGGGATGTATTTGCTTGGAGTTACAAGGACTTGAAAGGAGTGGACCATGACATATGCTCACACATGGCCTCAGATGCCAAACCCTCTAAGCAAAAGCCATACACATACAATGATAATTATGCTACCAAGATCAAAGAAGAGATAGATCGCCTGGTGGAAGCCGGATTTATTTATGAAATTGAGCACACTGAGTGGGTATCCCCCATTGTAGTGGTGCCCATGAAGAACGGAAAGATACGTGTGTGCCTTAACTTGAAGAAGGTTAATGCAGCCACTATTCGAGATAACTATCTGCTTCCTATCACGGAACACCTCTTAAAAAGAGTAGCAGGCAAGGAAGTATACAGCTTCCTTGATGGATTTTCTGGTTACAATCAGGTAGTCATTGCTCTAGAAGATTAGCATAAGATGGCTTTTGCCACAGAATGGGGCATATTCGCCTTTATAGTAATGCCATTTGGGGCTTACCAATGCGCCAGCCACATTTCAAAGGCTGATGTGCCATGTGTTTAAAGAGTTCTTGAGGAAGAATTTAGAGGTCTATGTTGACGATCTTTGTGCTCATTCCAACATTAGGCATACACATATGCCTGAACTCAAGCAAGTCTTTGACAAGTGTAGAGAATATCAAGTCTACCTGAACCCAGAAAAGTGTATCTTCATGGTCAGAAAAGGCAAGATTCTAGGACACATAGTGTCAAAGAATGGCATATCCACTGATGAAGAAAAAGTGAAAGCTATAGCAGAGCTACCTAGGCCAAAAAATGGCAAGGAAGTACAAGCTTTCATGGGGCATTGTGGGTATTATAGACGCTTTATACACATATATGCCATCATTGCAAAGCCTCTGTATGGACTTTTGACTAACTTTGAATGGACTGAAGAATGTGAGAACTCCTTCAATGAGCTTAAACGACGATTATGTTTAGCACCAATCTTGACTACACCAGATTGGAATAAACTCTTTCATGTTCACGTAGATGCATCCAATTATGCTATTGGATGTGTGTTAGCACAACCTACTAGTGAAGGTAATATGGATCTTCCAATTGCCTATGCTAGTAGACAACAAAATGCAGCTGAACGGAATTATACCACTACTGAGAGAGAAGGATTAGGCATGGTATATGCGGTTAAGAAGTTTAGACACTATTTGCTTGCAAATAAATTTAAATTTTTTACCAACCATCAAGCATTGTTATATCTAGTGAACAAGCCATGTAATACAGGTAGATTAGTAAGATGGTTTCTCTTGCTAATGGAATACAACTTTGAGGTGGTGGTGAGGAAAGGGAAGACTCACTTGAGAGCAGACCATCTCTCAAGGTTCACATCTAGAGAGGCCCCAAAAGGAGTGTCAGATGACCTTCCTAATGCTTACTTGTTTAATTTAGAAGTGGTACCTTAGTGGGCTAAGCCATTAGTGCTAGTATTGACATATGGGCCTAACCACCCAATAATAAACACACAAAATACAGAGGTAGTAAAAGCCCAAAAGTACCATATCATGGCAGGAAGTATGTACAAGCATACGGATCATGGAATATTAGCTTGTTGTGTGGAAGAGGATGAGTACGTAAAATGGTTGCAATTAGCACATGTAGGTGCATTAGAGAAACACTATTCAAGGCAAAGAACTCTACAGACACTAAGGAGACTTGGAGTGCATTGGCCGACTATGGAAACAGATGTCCATAAGATGTGCAAAGAATGCCTAGTCTGTTGTATTAGACCACATGTGGAGCATGCTACACTCTACCAAGTGTCTCTAATACTAGATTGGAGTGAACCATTGGTAGCCTTCTTGAGGACGAAAACATTCCCTCAAGATATGACATTGGCCAGACAAAGAAGTCTAGAACAAGTAAAGAGATTGACAAAAACTCAATCCCACAAAAAAAATGTGAATGCAAAGAGCTACTATGTTTGATGGAGAAAGAACTTCCTACTTCATTTTTTGATATTCAGGTTCATTTATTAGTCCATCTTGTAGATGAAATAGAGATTGCAGGTGTCGTCAACACTCGATGGACGTTTTGGGTCGAGCGATTTATGGGAGTATTAAAAGGTTATGTGCGACAAAGAGCAAAACCAGAAGGATCCATGGAAAAGGGTTGGATGCTTGAAGAGTGCATGTATTACGTTAGAGAGTACCTTGAAAGAGTTCATGAAGAAGCTCCACGTGCATGGACCAACGAGTCTTCTTCAAAAATAATAGATGAGGTATTATCAGGTAAGAGGGTTCCATTATTATTTACATTTCAAGAAAAAAATGATGTTTCTACTTTTGTAGCATATAATAGCGAATGCATCCAAGCATTCCTTAGCGAGTACGAGGAACTTCAAAATCTCCGAAGTAAAAGGCGAAAAAACAAAAAATTTAGACGTAATCTCGATAATAATGAGATTACAGATATATCTTCTTTCACGGATTGGCTATATAGTCGTTTGCAACGTGCCAACGCAAGTAATGAAGAAATCTCAGATGAGCAAAGAGAGTTAATGATAGGTTGTGAACGAAAGGTAATTTTACTAAAATAATATTTTATTTTTTTCATATATGTATGTTAGTTTCTATTTACTAATTGAATTTATTTTGCAGGCTCGAATGTTCACTAATATCTGGGCTTTTGGACAGCATATTAGAATCAAAGCCATTGATTCTTTACGTAAAACAGAGGATTCTAGTATTGTTGCTTCTTTCAAGCAACTATCACGTGCTAGCTCAAAAGACACGAACCTTATAGATAGTGAACTTGGTTACGTAGGAACTATTGTTGGTATCTACGAAATTTCATTTCGTACATTCAAACAGGTAGAAAAAAGTTTATATTTTTTTTATAGAGTTAGTTATTTTTTTAAGCACCTAATAATGGGTTTTTGTTGTTATATATTTTGATAGGTCATTTTGAAGGTTGACTGGTTTCGAGCGGAGTATAAAGGTAGTAATTCCACGTTAAGAAAGGAATTATCTGGGTTTTGGGCAATTGATTCTTCCAAGGTAATGCGATCTACTAAAGAACCATATATTCTTCCTAGGCATATTGAACAAGCATTTTTTTATAAAAACCCAGATGCTCATCCTTGGTGGCAAGTCATTCATGTGCAACCTAGAGGTAGGTCATTGTTTGAACAGTTTATTGTTAGAGAGATCAAAGAAAATCCTCTTGATGATTCAGCATCAGATACTGATATATCAACATCTGAAATAGAAATTAGAATCATTATACGTGATAATGATACTAATCTTTTTGATGAAGAGGATAATTCTCTACATGTTGATTCTACTGATGAGGAAGAGGAATTACCAGAAATAGATATTAATCCATCAATAGATGATGTGATTCATGAGAACATAGATTTAACAATAGAAGAAATAAATGAAATCAATAAGGATAATGAAGATGAGACTATATTGATGTCTTACCAAAATGATGGCAATAATGAAAACATATGAGCAGATTAGATAGTAAATTCTACTCTAGTTATCGATCAGTAACTTGAAGCTTCTGAATGGATATCAGATAATAGATTTTTTTATTAACTTGAATAATGATGAATCCTACTAGAGAGATGAAATCATGTTCTTCTAAGTTAGAACATGAAGCTCAGGGGTATGCCTAATTATTTTATATATAGCTTTATCTTCGAGGAGCAAATTTTTATCATGTATGTATGCATATGTGTGTATATTCATGTGTATTATATGTATACATATGTTAGTATGCATATATATATGTATTTCATGTATATGTATGTGTGTGATATATGTATACATGTGTTAAATATGCATATGTGTATATATGCATATGCATTTATGTAAAATATTCATGTAATATATGCAAGTGTTTATAATTGTGTACATGTATATATGTATATGTGTCTATGTGTAAATATGTACATCTATGTGTAAATATGTACATCTATGTGTAAATATGTGCATGTAAATATGTATGCATGTATATATATGTTTATGTGTGCATGTGGACATGTATATGTGATGTGTACATGTATATATGTATATATGTCTATGTGTAAATGTTTACATGTAAATATGTTAGTATGTATATATATATTTATGTGTGCATTTAGGCATGTAAGTGTGATGCATAATATATCTACTCCATTTCATATTTATGTATCCTATCTACATGATGTGTATATATCTTTATAATATTATGATCCTTGTTGATTCGAGTAGCTATATATAGAGGCATAAGGTTGGGAGGAGAGACATCTCTCTAGTAGGGCGTCGAAGGAATAGATGCAATGTGTACATATACTTCAAACATGTGGCTAAAAGGTTGAATTAGAGTTTTTAAATTAGGGGTTTTAAAACCCTAATATCGAAATTAGTGTTTTCAATTTAGGATTTTTGAAATAGGATTTATTTATTTATTTCTTTATTTATGTGTATGCATGTGTTGTGTATGTATGTGTATCTATATGTGCATATGCATGTGTTGTGTGTGTATATATGCATGTGTATATGTATACATGCATGTAAATATGATTATATGAGTCTATGTGTGTGTACATATGATTATGCATGTGTATGTGTATGTGAGTATGTGTACGTGTATGTGAGTATGTGTATGTTTCTATGTGTATTCATTATATGTGTGTAACTGCATGCATGTGTATGTGTGTGTAAAAATGTGCATATATGTGTGTGTATGTATAAATGTGCATGTATATGTATATGTGTGTAAATGTGCATGTATGATGTATATGTGTGTGTATGCGTGTATTTATACCTCTAGTCTCACTCTTTCTCTCTCTCTCTCTCATATACATACATGCATGCATAAACACACATACTCATATCCACATATATATACATAAAAGCAGTGCATACCGTGCATTATCACGATGATGAGCCATAAGTGTCCGCATCTCTTTTAGACACCACTTAAGCGACCATCCTCTCCCAAACTCTGTCTCAAGTGAACTCAGTGCGTATTTTTTATCCCTCTCATCATGCTCACTATATAAAAAAACATAATGTAAATAAAACATAAGATATTTATTTCAATTTATATGTAAAATTTTTACTTACTTCCATGGTAAGTGGACAAAGCGTAGGTAAGAGTCGCATAGTGCCCGCATCCTTCTCTTGAACTCCAATCTATTCCCTATCTACACAATGCTCCCCTCTGGCTGTATATCGCACTCTAGTCCTAAGGTGCCTATGCATGTCCTCATAGGCAACTCTGCTCTTCTATCACGTGTTGGAGGTGCTATAGGTGTCCTAAAAATAGATAGATAAAAATAAATAAAAATATGTGTTATAATATCATTAAAAAAGTTTATGAAAAAAAACATACCATGAGCAGATAGCTCTCTTCCTGCATGTGGAGCCGCAAAAGAGCCCTCGTCTGATCGCTGGGTAAGCATCTGGATCGTATAGTCCAGCTCCTCATCAGACATCTTTGAGTAATCATGCATTATGGCCCCTACAGTATCAGACGGAACTCTTGCTCTCATAAGACTTTTTATGAGAGTGAGTTTCACCTTTCTCTCTCTACTAGGATCCATAATACCTAACATATAAAACAAAATGGTTAGAAATCAATATATATATGTGTACATATGTATGTGTGTATGCATTAAGTATGTGTATGTATGCATGTGTGTGTGTATGTATGTGTGTGTATGTGTGTGTGTATGTGTGTATGCATGTGTTAAGCATGTGCATTATGTATGCATGTAAGTATGTATGTATGCATATGCATATGCATTATGTATGCATATTTGTAGATGTATGTGTATGTGTGTGTATGTCTCTCTATGTGTGTGTATGTGTGTGTATATGTGTCTGTATGTGTGTATGCATGTGTAGTATGCATCATTATGTGTGTATGTGTGTGTATATGTGTGTGTATGTGTGTGTCTATCTATGTGTATATGTGTGTATCTATGAGTATGTATGTGTTTATGTGTGTGTTTATGTGTGTGTATGTCTATGTGTGTATGTGTCTATGTGTGTGTATGTATCTATGCATGAGCATTATGTATGCATGTAAGTATGTATGTACATTGTATGCATATGCATATGCATTATGTATGCATATGTATGCATGTATGTGTATATGTGTGTATGTCTCTCTCTATGTGTGTGTGTATGCATATATGTGTGTGTATGTGTGTATGTGTGTATATGTGTCTGTATGTGTGTATGCATGTGTATGTGTGTGTATGCATGTGTATGTGTGTATGTGTCTATGTGTGTGTGTATATGTGTGTGTATGTGTGTGTGTCTATGTGTATGTGTGTATCTATGAGTGTGTATGTGTGTATGTGTCTATGTGTGTGTATGTGTCTATGTGTGTATGTGTATGCATGTATGTATGCATATGTATGTGTATGCATGTGTATGTGTGTGTATGCATCATTATGTGTGTATGTTTCTATGTGTGTATGTGTTTGTGTATATGTGTGTGTGTATGTGTGTGTGTCTATGTGTATGTGTCGCTACGCATCTATGAGTGTGTATGTGTTGATGTGTGTGTATGTGTCTATGTGTGTGTATGTGTGTATGTGTGTATGTGTGTATGTGTGTATGTGTATGCATGTATGTATGCATAGGTGTGTGTATGTGTGTGTATGCATTATGTATGCATATGTGTGTGATGCATTATGTATGTGTATGTATGCATGTAAGTATGTATGTATGCATATGCATATGCATTATGTATGCATGTATGTGTATGTGTGTGTATGTCTCTCTATGTGTGTTTATGCATATATGTGTGTGTATGTGTGTATGTGTGTGTATATGTGTGTCTATGTGTGTATGCATGTGTATGTGTGTGAATGCATCATAATGTGTGTATGTGTCTATGTGTGTATGTGTGTGTGTATGTGTGTGTGTATGTGTGTGTGTATGTGTGTGTGTATGTGTGTGTATGTGTGTGCACGTCTATGTGTATGTGTGTGTGTCTATGAGTGTATATGTGTTTATGTGTGTGTATGTGTCTATGTGTGTGTATGTGTCTATGTGTGTATGTGTATGCATGTATGTATGCATATGTGCGTGTATGTGTTGTATGCATTATGTATGCAAATGTGTGTGTATGTGTTTATGTGTGTGTATGTGTCTATGTGTGTGTATGTGTATGCATATGTGTGTGTGTATGCATGTGTTTTACATGGTTCATGCTTACTATTGTTCAGTGATGGGACATGCGACTGATCATCCATGTCTTTTTTTATATTTATCAATTGAGGTCAGTTGCTTGTCAACTGAGAGGCATGTTGTATATTATGGAATCATGGAAGGTTAAATGGATTTTTAATATTTTAAATGTCCAGAAGGTTTTAATGTGGTTGTGTTTGATCTAGCAGGTGAAGAAGCATGAGGGCGTGGATACAAGTGGATGCGCATAAATAAATAAATTCGAAGATTGAATCAAAGACTTCTACAATAAGTTATATTTAGGTTTAACTTCTTGTAAAAGTAGTGGTTCGGTTTAGAAAGCGACGACTTTTGTAAATAAAGTAGTTTTTTCTAAAAGTCGCTTCTAAAAGTGACAGCCCTCATGTAACTTCTATTTTTAGGACGTAATGGAAATAAACCTATAAATACAGGTACTCTGATAGACTCGTCCATCAGAGTACACAGGGGGAGATTGCACCCAATATCGCGTTAATTGTCTCTCTGTTTTTTATTCTTGTTTCGTCTTCTTTCTACCTCTGTATGTGCATGCACTGAAGATCCTGATAACATATACACATATACATACATACACATCATGGATACACACACACACACACACACACACACACATATATATATATATATATATATATATATATATATATATATATATATATATATATATATATATATATATATATATATATATATATATATATATATATATATATATATGCATACATACATATATACATACATACACACACACACACACATATATATATATATATGTGTGTGTGTGTGTAGCACATACACACATGCACACACATACATAAATATCAAACACACATGTATGCATAGTAACATATGCATACATATACGCATGCATACACATATGCATACATATATGCATCCATACACATGCATATATCACACACACATCTATATACATAGACATGTATCACACACATGCACGTTCATATATATACATGCACATACACATGCATACACACATGGGAGAGATATTTGTCCTTGAAAATAAAGCTATATACAAAATTGAAGGTATAACCCCAAGCTTCATTTGTATCCAAAGAAAATGTTTTCATCTCTATGGTGGGATTCACCTCATATTCCAATTAAATAGAGGGGAATGTACTCTTTAATGCCCATCTAAATGATTCAAAATAAATGATGGAATATTACAAGCCAAGGTTCATGTGAATCATCAAGTGCTTCCACATATAGTCTTCCATGCCAAGCCAAATGTGAAGGCTTGTACATTTGCACCAACAGGTACTAGTGCAAAACCTAATATTTTCCCTTCCCTTTAGTAGAGAAGCTATTCCCATGACAAGGTATTTTGAGGGAGAGCCAATCTCTGTAGTTGATCAAGTTTCACTAATTTTGATGCATTGCTACCCCAAAATTTGTTGGACGAAAGGTTCAATGAAACCACTTAGCTAGTTAACTTATCACAGATAACTCCATCCAAGCTACATGGAGTAGTATCATTTTTCTTCTATAGAAGTAGAACTTTGTTAAAGTTCCTCAAATTCTTCTTGAAGGATAAAAGGACTCCCCCACTAGGAGTCCAAAAAAAAAAACTTCTACATACAAGCAGTTCCAACACCAAAAAATACAGATAGGTTGGTCTTCTCCGCTTCATTTCCTACAGCGTGCTAAGTTCTAGTAGCTGATGGAACATGTTGGCATCTTCTACTTCAGAACTAGAGTTGGGAAGCAAACATGACTTGCAAGTCTATTAGAATGTGATAAGAGAGCAAACATGATCATAATATCAGAATGCTTTTGTTCTGTTAGTTCTAGCTACAAGGAACAAGTGTCTCTAAAGCTACCTCAAGGAAATGTGATCTATGTTGACTCTATTGGATGTTGTTATATTAGGAAATCCAACTTCTGCTTTATACCAATTCTTTAACAACAAGCGATAATTAAATTTGCAAATTACATTTAGTCCAACATGATGAGCCTTGAACTTGTGTATGAGATCCAAACTTAATGTAAGAAAAACTTTTTTTGAGAAGTAGGTAATAGTTTCAGTTAGCATCCCACCATAATTTGGCATCCCAAAATTACCAATAGCATTGTTCTATTGACCTTTGATAATAATTGCAGTAACACTCAAACTATTCATCTGCACTACAAAACACGCCATGATAGTGTGCTATCTAAGCAAGAAATATGCCCAATTGAGAAGCGAGGTATAAAGGACATAATCCATTTCTCTATTTGAATTCATCTCCATGAAGAGATGGCTTTTATGATATATTATATTTGAAATTGCATAATCCTTGGAGAGATAGGCATGCCAAAAAAGATTACACACAATATTAACTCAAAACAAGAATGTGACATGTAGCTTATGGTCAATATCGATTGCGGTATTCTATAATCAAATGTGCACTAACACTCCACCTAGTGAGGACCTTCTCACAAACCCTCCATAGGTAGACCAAGAAGCAATAGCTTCAAATAGGGAATAATAGAAGAATTGTAGAGGACATAAGTGAAAAGGGCCTTTCGTAGCTAGAAGGAGGTACCAATAATTGAGGCAATCTCATTCATGCTTTGAAATTGGGATTCTAGCATTCGTAGTTGTGAGTGGGTGTTCTCATTCTCCTCACAAATGAACCCTTTTGAATTGAAAGGAAGATCATAGGGATCAATCGGTAGCAGACTTTCAAAGACCAGATCCATGAGTGGCAATACTCCCCTACAGATCACTAGTGTGAACATTGGGTCATGGTCCATCAAAACGATCTTGGACATGGATACATAGAAATAATATGTTGCAAATGACATGTTCTAGAATAGAATTCTGTGGATGCCCCACTTAAGGGACACATCTAAAGTTCATGTCAGGTAGGAGCTCGAAACCAAGCAAGTTGCAGCGGGCAAGGTAGGATCCAAGTTGATGGAGTGCTTGAGCTGCTTGAGAGCACCACTCAGACTCTCCATTATGTGTATCCAAACCATATCGATAAGGCTGCATGAGTTATTGTAGGTAGTCTATCATCTAGCCCTAGCATCCAAGCTAGGCCACCACTTTCCAACTTTAGCTGAGGATGCCATCTCCACTTCAATGGCTCTTTGCATGTGAGCCACTTGGTATTTGAAGGTTAAGAAGGTCACCATGATTCCTTACCAAAAGCTTTGATATTAGTATCATAAAGTTATCATGTGCCCCTCGACATGCCTGAACTCTCAAGGGAAACACACCAATACATAGAGAACTTCATCGGCTCCTTGTCCCAGCTACGCCTGAGTGCATATCATAAAGAAACTCTCTCTCTCTCTCATTTACCTTTCATATGGAGGATATCCCCAAAGGGTGCCATGTGGCATTTATGCCAGTTTCCCTCCATAACATCCATGATGTGACACCATGGCTACCTCCTCCTCCTGCATGCAGTTTTTATTCTGGAGAATGTAAAATCATGTCCGTTTTTCCTCCATTTTCATCTTTAGGATGCATGGATAGAAAATATTCATTCCATGCAGGTTCCTTCCTTCACCTTAGCTTTTATTACTTTGTTCTTACTTTCATAGCTTTTAACATGGAGAAATGGTTCATGTCCTCATGCAGGACATGAGGAATGTGACTCCGGATCCATTTCCAATGGTCACCAAAAGGCGCTCTTGGAGGTCCACACCATGAAAATTCACTAATAATTCATTACTAGCACATATTAATGAAGTGGTAGCATTGACAACTATGTATCTTGCTACATCTCTACTCATGTATGGTGATTCATGAATATTTTCACGTTCTTCAAATGTGCAATTAGTCATTGAACTATTATATTGTCAGCTATTGTTTATTAGACGTGCTATATTTCCATGAGTGTAAGGTCTTCCATCAATATAAACTTTCATTTTTTGCATGTGTAATCCCTCTACTCGCAAGAGAAACTACATTTAGGCATAATCTGTAGGGAATCATATTGCTTTGAATGTTCTTGTAGGTCGATGTTAATCTCCTCATCTATATATAGGATCAAAAAATGACATGAGAGTGACTTCAGAGTTGGGGGATACATACAAATCCTCTACAATAAAGAGACCATGACTAGGACAAGTGATATTAGAGGGAGCAATCATATAGTGATTACCCCTAAAGTTAAAAACCCCTCCATCTAACGGAAGTGGTGTTCTATGCCATCTTTAGTTATTTTTTATATCATATGTTTGTACTAGAAGAAGAACATGAGTTGGTAATGGATAATCTCCAACTGTTTAAGTTTGTAAACTAGGAGGTAGAAGATTTTGGAAGACCTCAACTTGTAATTGATCAATGACATGTTCGTGAAGTGTACGAGGTATATTAGCATTATTAGAAGGAGAATCATCATCATCATCATCGTAATATTATTAACATATATGATTTTTATATAAGATAATGACATTAATTTATGGAATCAATACATACCCAATCATTATTGCATGGGTCTGGTGGTGGTGCATGCTCAAAAATACCATAATCTGCCTCGTGTTCAATACATTTCAATCATGATTTAGCATAGCAAAGATTACACCAACCTAAAATATGCTCTTGATAATAAAAATCATCATCATTCATATGGGACGACAGAGATGAAGTCCTTGCATGGATAGGAAGTGGTGGAGTACCCTCTGATTGATCAAAATATGATTATAACATAACAATAAAAAACATATACCAATCATGTATGTATCTATCAAATATTATAGCTAAAAGTTTCATATACTTACAGTAATTAGCCCTTGCATGGGTAGGAGACAATGGTGGATTTCCCTCTAATTGATCAAAAAATGATTGTATAGCCAAAAAAGGGTATTAGACATTAATCTATTGATTATATACATACATACGCATTCACATGTACACATTTACACATACATACATATTCACATATACATAGATAAACACATTTTGACATATAAATACACATACACAATCACATAAGTACACACTCATACATACACATATACATACATTTAGACAATGTAGACTGCATGCACACATACACATCTATATGCATGTCTATGAACTAAAAGTTTTATTGTATTATGATCCAACTGTTTTTTTGTGTATTTGTATGTGTGGATGGGTGTGTATTTGTGTGTATGTATATGTGTGTGTATGCGTGTATGCATGTGTATGTGTATGTGTCTGTGTGTGTTCGGCAATAAAACAGTGTTCGACATATCTGAAATCATTACAATATTCATTGAAAACTGTAGAGCTAGCGCTGACCCTCGCAAGTGTATGTAAGAATTGATGGTAAATTGAAACCGTACTAAATTTATGATTCAAGGGATA
Source organism: Ceratopteris richardii (assembly GCA_020310875.1). Classification (NCBI taxonomy): domain Eukaryota; kingdom Viridiplantae; phylum Streptophyta; class Polypodiopsida; order Polypodiales; family Pteridaceae; genus Ceratopteris; species Ceratopteris richardii. Next base: position 150,177,376 of record CM035423.1, on the reverse strand, counting down.
AGTATGAGACTCGAAAAGATCGCAAAAGATTTTTCAATATTCTTTGTCCTTGTCTTGTTCTTCTTTGATATTATCTGAAGCCTTTTCTACAGAAGATATCGAAATTTGAGGCGTGAGAGAAGGTTTCTGCTTGGAGACTTAGAAATCGGATACGCTGTTGAAGTTATTAAAGATAATTGCCAACGTTTACCGACTCTTTGCCATCCGTTTTCTGAGAAAAGTTCACCATAGTCAGCATAAACACTGGAAAGCATCCACGGATAAATTTCAGACGGCTAGAAGGCTGCTGGGCCTGTTTTGTATCTCCCTCTCTCTTCTATGTTCCTTCAGTGATAATATATTTTTTAAAACTTTGTTTGAAAAAGAAAATCAAGCGGTTAAGATCATTTCTTCATGGGAAAGCAAGTATGCATGATGGTTTCTCTGTAATCATCATTGGCGAGGTACAGATGATCCATGATTCAAAGTTTCCTCTTATCACATTCATTTTTCTCATCAATCTGTACTACCATGGACCGCAAAATTTTTGAAATGAGGTGGGTGCGTGGTGTAGTGGAAAGAAGGTCGAGGGCTCAATATCCGTTGAATGTTGGACAGAGGGTCCAGGGCTCAATACCCCCATAGATCGGATGATGTTAGCCTTCCTGAGTTTCTGAGCTGCTCTTTCAAATTTGAAGCTTTGGAAAAATTCGGCAGAATACAGAAGTTAGTATAAGCAAAAGGATATGAGCGAAATCATTTCTTTCGTTGAAATCAGAGTCGGATCTGAACAGTTTTAACATGGTTGATTTTTGAACCTGACACCACACAAAAGGTGTCAAGACAACTCCAGAGTACCTCAATGCTGTTCATATCGTTATGTACAAAGGCGTTCATGTCATCGGCAAAGAGTCTCGCAATCACTTGGCGGTGATCTAGAGGTAGGGAGAGGCTCTTGATATTGCCATCATCCATGTGATGCTTTAATAGGCGACTGAGGCCATCCGAGGCGATAGCGAAGAGTAGTGGAGCCAATGGGCAGCCCTGCATGATAGATCTTTTTAAACATATGGGCTTAGAGAGCTTACCGTTGATATTTATTCTCGTTGAAGCATTTCTGAGTAGAGTGGAAACCATCTTCGTGAACTTTTGGCTGCATCCAAGGTCTTTCAGTACTTGAAGAATAAAGTCCCATTCCAATCTGTTATACAGTTCGTCGAAGTAGACCTTAATGAATACCAAGATCTTGTGCAGACTCCTCAGCAAACTCAAGGCCTTCCCAAATATCAACAATTGCTTCAAGTATAGATCTACCTTTGATAAAACCTTTCTGGTCCTTAGAAAGCCATGACTTTAAATGAGAAGAGATTCAGTTGGCGATAACTTTGGCAATTATCTTGTAACCAGTTTGGAGCATGGTAATCGGCCGCCAGTTTTCAATTTTGTTCTTATCTCCCCTTTTGTGAATTAACTTTATGACACCATTATTAAGACACTCAGGGAGGGAACCGAAGGAGAGAGCCTCTTGCCACACCAGACGTAGCGGGATGGCCACCACGTGCTTGAAGGACTTGAAAAACTCGTTGGTGAGGCCATCAGGACCCGGACTTTTTCCATTGGAAAGAGCATCAATAACCTCGATAATTTTGTTCTCAGAAATGTTAGCATCTAGCAGAGAATTCATGTTTTGTGGGATTCTAGATTGGGCAACCCTTGAAATGGTTGCCATGCAGTCACGCCTGTGCGGGGAAAGAGGAGTCAAGACCCTGAGATGATGGGTAAAGTGCTGAACGATGATAGATCTATTCTCAACTTCCGTGCTACATTCGATCCCATTGTTGTCGACCAATAAGGGAATGAATTCCCTAGCTTGTTTCCTTTTGAGGATGTTACACATCTCTTCCGATGGTTTGTCAGCCTTCTCTGCCCACTAATCTTTGAAGAATATTTGCAGATTTTTTCTTTGAACCTCTTCCTCGAGTCGGATGCTAGGTTGCTTGAGATCACTACTGGCCACCTAAATGCAGTAAATGGTCAGCCATAATCTCTCGTCGATCAATGTCACTTTTTAATGTCCATGCATACTTCAATGGCAAGCTGTGCGCCTCAGGATCAGGAGGATAATACAGAGAAATCGCCTGATCATAAATTCCTTCCCTTCGCCGATTCTCATCTAAATAGTCAGCAATAAATTCTCGTTGATCAATGTCACTTTTTAATGTTCAAGCAGACTTGAATGGCAAGCTATGCACCTCATGAGCAGGATGATAATACATAGAAATTGCCTGATCAAAGTTTACGCAAGTTAAAGTACTTACCTTCGCCAGTTTTCGTATCGACAGTGTAAGGAAAAGGAATTTACTGTGTGTAACAAACGGTAAAAGATACACAGGATATCTGCAAAAATGAAATTTGAGTTTTTCGCAAGTGTTAATCGCAAGCAAAGTAAGTAAGGGCGCTTCATCCTTCGAGCTTTAGTGAATCATCGCATGCAGAAGAAGGATTGGAATATGTTCAGAATGTAATCGTTCAATATTTGCGGTACTAAGAATGCTTGCCGCTGCCTAGTTCCATCTCGACAGCGTCCGCAGAAAATTCTCCCAATGGACGCTGAAATTCCTTTCGTTAAAGTAATTCAGTAATAAGTCACAGATTAATCCTCGTGCTTCAAAGCTTTCGTTAATGAGCGCTTGCAAAACGATAGGAAATCAGAGAGATCAACTGTTCAAAGCTTACGCTAAGTAAAATCCTCGCCTTGGGCTGCTTTCATGCTTTTTTTTTTTAATAAAAGGAAGTTTGACCTTAGACTATTCTCCCGAACTTTAATTAAAATATAGAATAAAAATTACAAGTAAATGTGACTAGTGCCTATGGGACCCCCCAAATCCCACAATGCAGGGGAGGAGTATGGCAAGCTAGAGGGCAATGAGGCGGATAAATCTATCATCACCCTCATGTGGGACCCATTTAGGTTTCAACTTGTTGTTTTCGAGGAGATAAATACAGAGATGTCTAAACGGTGGAGATCTCTTATCTCGGGAGATTCTTTTACCTAGAACAAACAAGGATTTCTCGATCGACCATTCCTTAGGAGTTTGGCCAAAATTGACAACACATCGCTCCCTCCAAATCTTCCAAAGAGTCTCACCCCTGATGGCATTCCACAGTCTCGATGAGCAGTTGACCGCCTCACCCAACAGCACCTTTTGCCAATTGATTCGGTTCGTGAGTCTCAATACCCGCGTCACGTGATGCCAGATAACACGGGACTTTGGCAGTCGAAGAACAAGTGAGCTAAATCTTCGATGCACCGATCGCAGCGCTTGCACCATGGCGGCACACCACAGATTTTGTTAGCCCTTGCATTGGACCAGATTCCCTTATGCAAGATCTGCCACATGACTTTTTGATCTCAATTAGGGGGTGCCAAATAGACATGAACTTTAGTTTCCATCGAAGTTTGGTCCAAGAAAGGCACCACCTCTTGTTGAGGGTGTGATGAACATCTAAGTTCTCTTTGAAGTTGGGGATTCTGGATATTTTCTTACCATTGCTCCATTTGAGGCCCTCAAGGCAAGGAAGATCCTGTCTCCAAAGAAGGCGAGTAGTTGCGCGGTCCCACGCTAAACACCTCCCTTGAAGAAGAGTCCATTCCTCGAAGGTAACTCTATGTCTTGGGTCTAAGTTTTCGACCCTAATCCACTGGTTGGTCTCTTGTTTCCAGAGCTATTTCCACTGTTTGAACCCCTTGTTCCATAACCGCTTTGCAGTTTGGAGGTTCCAAGGCTCCACTCCTCTAATGCCGCTGATCGAGAACCAGATAGAGTCATTTTGTCTTATCCCAGCCGACCACTTCCACTCATCACTAATTCTAATGAATTGTTTGGCCTTGTTCCAACTCTTCCATAAAGAACACACGAGACTAGAGCCTTTAGGGGACACCGAGTGGGGGGAGAACAAAAGCGTGAGAATCCCTATGTCCTTCCAAGCAGGATGGCTGCTTTCATGCTTAAAACATGGAGAAAAGGCATCCATTAGAGGCTTGCACAGACGAAAGCCCTTCATTTAGGCAATGTCAGGCACTAGAGAGATACGAACAAATCGTTATCATTGCGAACTTCCCTTTAGAAAATGCGTGCAAGGGATAAAAGTGCCCGCCATAAAGCTGCCATTTGCTGCACTCCCCCTCTGAAAGCTACCTTCTGATGTCTCCGATGCCACTAAGATAGGCATCACATCGAGAAGCGTTACGTCCAAACTCGGATGACTTCGATTCACAGGACCGCGCACAAACTTGTTGGACAAATATAGGTTATGATACACGCTACTCCCTTGCCCGCATGTTCTGAGGAACTTCTTTCGTTGTCTGGTCTTCGTGGAGGACATCAAGGTCAGGTATCCTCACGTTTCCATATCAGAAATGTTCTTCACAAGCCGCTATTTATTTGTGTGCGGAAGATGAAAAAAGCTTTCGAATTTCTGTCGATATGTGCGCTCCCAGCACCAGTATACATATACGAACTTTATGGTATTCTATAGAACAGGTCATAGGAGGCAGGAGGTGAAAGAACACAGTGCAATGAAAAGGAAATGGTGCGAGGGTTTCTCGGAACTGGGCTGTGAAGGCCTTCAAGGTTTGCGAAGCATGGCAGAAGATCAGAGGATGGTGAAAGGAAACGGACTTATCGGAATTCTTTTGAAGGATCTTGTCCGAGGAAAAGGCCCTTACTGGATGTTCGAGGAGCTGCTGTATATGGGTGAGATCTTGCCAACCAGGAAGTTCATCGGAGATCTGTATATGGGTGAGATCTTGCCAACCATGGAGGTGATGATGACATTGGAAGATAAACAAAGCAACATCCTGCCATACTCACAACTTACCGTTTCAAAGTATATTCCAAGATATTTGCATTTTTTTTTTATAAAAGAAGTTGGATCACTCAGATTTATTCTGTCCATTAAGCTTGAATTAGGCAGGCATAGCATCCATAGGATCCTTGTATCCCAGAGACGAGGGGTTGATACCTAGCACTTTCAAGACTAGGGAATCATACCTGGCACTATCAAGATACAAAGCCCAAAGGCTTGCTAAGTTAGAGATTGGGAAGGGGCGATTCTAACGCCAGATGAAATAACTAGTTGGAACTATCCCAAAGATTCAATGTTTTTGAACAGCCCGAGGCCGAGCAATGGTGTGAAATGCCCGAAGTCATACATGTTCATCTCAACACTAGTGTTGAGGGGTGTCCATGGAAACTAGCAAGGGTTGAATCCCTACAATTAACGGTAGCAGAGGTGGAGGAAGCCAGTGTAGACACCAAGGAAGCATGTAAAGCAAACATGAGCAAGGTCAAGGGAGGCCAAGGATTAATTTCTTCAAAGATTTGGTGCTTTTCAAGATCATAAGTACCATTTAAACTCTCAAGAGTGACTTTTATCACTAACATTGTAATATAAAACCCCAATTTTAAAAATTAGTGCTACATTTTGTGCAAGCAGACAAGTCCTTGCACTTGAGGAGCTTAGGTAGAATGAACATACGGAAATTCATAACTTTTAGAACTTATTAGATGCCCCAAAAGTAGCTTAGAACCTAACTTTTAATGATGCCAAACAACTAGATGTGAAACTGATCTAAACTCAATAAAACTATAAAAAGAGCTAGAGAGCTCATTTGAGAGGTTAGAGTTTTTGAGGTTGGAGTGTTGATGAAATATTGTATGAGGGGTTACTGAATAGAATAGTGGGTTGCTTCTTGCTGCTCCATGTAATAGATATACTACCAAGTGAGAATAGAAAGCCACTACTAGATCTTCTATCTGGAATGCTACTAGCCCAATCTGCATTAGTGTATCCATTAACCTACAAATCTACATGAGCTTCATAAAACAATGCATAATCCAAAGTAGCACTCACATAACGTAGAGTGCACCTCAGAGCATCTAAATGTGGCTTCCTAGGAACCTGCATAAATTGACTTTCAATTCCAATAGTGTAGCTAAGATCAAGCCTCGTAATATTGAGATATATCAAACTTTCCACAATTTTCCTATACATAGTAGCATTTTCCAATGCTTCAAGTGATGTAGTATCTAACTTCAAATTCTTATCTAATGGCATAGAAATTGGCTGAAAATCAGCCATACCATACTTTTGCAGCATATTCAAGGCATATTGCCTTTGCGACATCCATATACCTGTTTCTGTATGTATAAACTCAATGCCCAAGAAATAATGCAGCACACCAAAACCTTTCATGTCAAATTCTTGCATAAGAAGTTACATTATCTTTAATGCTTTCTTCATTAGCACCACCTACAATCAAATCATCAACATAAATAGCCACAATTATGATGCCATCATCATCCTTCCTTGCATATAGTGAATTATCTGCATCACACATAGAAAACCCAATGGTGGTTAAGTAATCAATAATCCTTGCATGCCATGCACTAGGAGCTTGCTTAAGGCCATACAAAGCCTTTTGCAACCGACAAACATATTTTGGATGTTTTGAATCTTCATATCCTTGTGGCTCGTCCATGTATACTTCTTACTGTAACTCACCATGTAGGAAAGCATTCTTCACATCCATCTAATGCAAAGTCCATCCTTTTGTTGTAGCTAATGCAAAAAGTGTTTTAACAATAGACATTTTAGCTACATGGCTAAATATTTCCTCGTAATCAATTCCATATGTTTGCGCATATCCTTTTGCTACTAATCATGCTTTGTACTTGCTTATGCTACCATCAACATTGTGCTTTACCTTGTAAACCCCAATTGCAGCCTATAGGTTTCTTTCCTTGGGGCAATGGAACCAGCTTCCATTTATCATTACCATAATGTGTAGCCATCTTCTGATCCATAGCTTTTTCCCAATCTGCATTTCTAATTGCATCTTCAAAACAAGAGTGTTGAGCATATTGTATTACCTTTTTCATGTAGGCACAATGATGAGCCCTCCTAGAGTCTTCAGAGAGGGCAATCCAAGTTCCTCATCAAAACTCTTTTCTAAACCACTTGAATCTCCATCAACATCTTCAAAACTTGCACATGTTTTACTACCAGCAGAAAGCTTTTCTTGAACTTTCTTGGATGTATTTGATGAATTTGTTGGACATAAATTTCCACGCAATCTTCCACTCCATGGATTTGAGTTGGAACTATTGCACTGGTGATGCATCTGGTCCACTCAAAACTTGAGATTTTGCACTCAATTTTTCAGAATCTTCTTTGTCACTTGATTCAAGATTAAGCCCATTTTCATCAAATACGACATCTCAGCTCACCTTCACCTATCGTGTGAGTGGGTTATAACATTTATATCCCTATTGTTCAAGGGAGTATCCAATGAAGATACATTTTCTACTTCTGGATCAAGCTTCATCCTCAACTCATCTAGAACATGTACATATGCAATACAACCAAAAACTTTCATATGTGATAGGTTTGGCTTTTTACTTATAAACTTCTCTTCAGGTGTAACTTGACGTAGAGCAACAGTTGGAGTTTTCTTCATGATGTATACAGTTGTATGCACAGCTTTTCTCCAATAACAATGAGGCATATTCTTCTCAGCCATCAAAGCTTGTGCTATTTCTACAATATGTCTATTTTTGCATTCAACAATGCCATTGTGTTGTGGTGTGTACCTGCATGAAAACTGACATCAAATTCCATTGCTTTTTAGAAAATTACTGAACTCATTTGACATGTATTCACCTCCTCCATCAGATCTTAGTGTCTGAATATACTTCCCAGTCTACTTTTCCACCATATCTTTAAAATTCTGGAAGTGAGTAAACACCTCACTCTTCTCTTTCATGAAATATACCCACACTTTTCGAGTATGGTCATCAATGAAAGTAACATAAAACTTGCAACCGCCCATAGATGTGGTCTTTGCAGGACCCTAACCATCTGTATGTACTATTTCTAGAACATTCTCACTAACATGCTTGTCATGCAGAAATGATAATCTTGACTATTGACCAAATTGACATGGTGCACATACCTTTTGCATCTCTACAACCTTGAAATTTGGTAGTCCATGGAGAATCTCCTTTGATTGCATCAATTTCAGCCTTTGCAGATTTGCATGTCCAATTTGTTTGTGCCAGATCTCTATATCAGCAATAATTCTTTCACCTTTTGCAAAATCTCAGCCTTTGCAGATTTGCATGTCCAATTTGTTTGTGCCAGATCTCTATATCAGCAATAATTCATTTCAAGAATTTTCACATTTATGGTGAACATCCTACCCGATTTGTTTCCTTTGGCAATCAATCTTCCATCCTATTTGTACTCTTCTACATATAACCCATTGGCATTGACCTTGACTTGTAATCCTTGGTCAACCATTTGTCCAACAGAAACTAGATTCTTTGTTATATTTGGAACATGCAGCACATCAGCAAGATGTTTTACCTTTCCATCCTCCATAGATAGTGATATGTTTCCTGTATGCTCTATAGGGTGTGTGTCATCATCTATTTCAACATATCGAGGAATGGGCAATTTTGCAAATTACTAAACCATTTCACATGACTCGTCATGTGATTTGAAGCACCTGAATCAACACACCAAACATTATCATTTGATTTTGAAACACTAGTAGACATCATATTCATCACGTGATGTTGAACCATGAACAGCTTCTCAAAATCATCTGCACTTGTGGATGCATAGTTGTTTTGCTGCCTTCTGTTATTTTGATTCTTCAACGTGCAATCATGTTCAAATTGTCGAGGTTTACCACAATTCTAACATCCTTTACTTTCATTACCTCAATCATTTCTTTGGAAATTTTTGCAACCCCTTTGGCTCCCCCTACCTCGAAATTGTCCTCTTCCTCGTACATGATTCTTTTGCTAACCTTGATCTTGGTTATTGTGTCCTCTTTCACTTCCAAAGCCTCTAGCTCCTCCTCTTCCTCTTCCAGAGTAGAATACCTACTTACAGCTAGGTTTTCCTTTGGGAGTTTGAATCCTCACCAAGATTCTTTTCTTCAATAATCAGCATAGATACCAGATCAGCAAAATTGAGAATATTTTTCGTGGTTTGTATAGAAGTTCTGAATTGCTTATATGCAACTCGTAAATCACGAAGGCACACTTCTACCTTATCATCATCATCATCTAAATTCACATCAATAGATGGGAGTGACTCACATATGCTTTTGATTTTCAGAGTGTAGTCACTTAGCAAAATGCCCTTTTTCTCTAGTGTATGCAGCTCGTTCTTGAGTTGCAATTTCCATGCCTTTATATTGGTTTCATACAATGTGACCAAACTATTCCAAGCCTTTTTGGAGTCTTGGCATCCTGTATGTGCCCAATCATGGTATCTTGTATGGTAATAGATATCTAATACATTACCTTTCTTGCTCCTTGATTCCATTCTTCATACGCTCTTAATTGGTTTGAAGTCCGATTCCTCTCTGGTAACTGTGGAGTCTTTTTGTTCTCTCCTTTGATGTACTTCTAGTAGACTTTTCCCACCAGAAATTTATCATCCTGAATCTCCAAGCATGGAAGTTGTTCTTGTACAGCTTATCGCTTAGAAGCTGACTCATTCCATCTGCATTTGCCATTTTTGCAGTTATACACAACAGTACAAAACACTACAAAACACTACAAGTAGCACTTTTGCTTGAACACTATCACAGTATGATGTGACAATTCGATCTCAGAAAAACACAGTTTTTGTGTATCAACAATACTCGGAATCTCTTGAAATTCTAGATTTGCAATATATGAGTGTTTTTGAATAGGACGCAAATTTTAGTTTCACAAGTTGGCCTAGAAATGGAGGTTGAGATGGATCTGAAACTCTGATTTGACAAAAACAAGTGACCCTAAAGGGATAACTCTCGAAAATTTTTTGAGGTCTCCTACCTTCACGCCAATTTTTGTAGCAATCTGAGGTTGTTTGTGAATTGTGCTTTCTCCATGCCTTCTCGTGTATTCTTCACCATCGGCCTTCTCCACGAGCTCTCTAGAGCCACGCTGGCTCTGATACCATTTCACGAGGAAGGAGATAAGGAAGAGAGCTCACATACAAAATCGCACAATCAAGGAAAAGCACACACACAGATTGAGGCAAGGAAGAATGATCTTCTTCTTCTATTACATAAAAGGAATGTACAAGAATAACCTAAAAACAAGAATACAACAAGTGCAATATATAAAGACTAGTACATAAGGAAAATCCTAATGTCCGCGAATGAGTGAGCTAGAAAGAAATAAATGTGCCATCACGCTCGGTAGATAAATGCAATAAAGCTCAATGAAGTGTCCATGACATATACCGACATGACCACTATACATGTCATAGAAATGAAATAGTAATATGTGTTATCCTGGATCATCACATGTTGAGCTTGATATCTCAACACTTAGTCCTTGCATGATATACATGATTAGCATCCAAATGTAGTGATCTAGTATTATCTCCAGAGATTATTGGAGTATATGTATGTAGCCCCAAGTTTGAGTAGAGTAGCTTTAACCACATTGCCTCTTGTGTTGCATTTGTAAGGCCCCTATATTCAGCTTTAGTTGATGACAATGCCATAGTTGGTTGTTTCTTTGATGACCATGAAATCAACTTAGATCCTGCAAAAGATAAGTAGACAGAGGTGCTCCTCCTATCATCTTTTGGACCAGCCCAATCTACATCAGAGTATAACTTGATATCTAAGTCAGATGTGAATGGATAAAGTAGCCCTTCATTTATGGTACCCTTCAAGTACTTTAAGATCCTTCTGGTAGCTTCCATGTGAGGTTTTCTTGGTGTATGCATGAATTGAATTAATGTACTCAGCCCATAGCATATATCCACTCTTTTTAGGGTTGCATAATTCACACTCCCAACAAGACTTTGATAACGTATAATTTCTTCATGCAACTCTCCTTCACGAGCAGTGCATTTGTGATTCAATTCCATAGGTGTACTTGCAATTTTTGCATTTTCCGTTCTCAACTTGGCTAGTATATCGTGAATGTACTGTCTTTGAGTAATGAAAAGATCAGAATTTGTGTAAACAATCTCTAAGCCAAGAAAATATGTAAGCAACCCAACAATATTGATCTTGAACTCCTCATTCATCTAAGTTTTAATCTTCTTGATGCCATTAGCATCATTTTCCTATAATGATAATGTCATCCACATAAACACATAGATAAATAAGCTCTAAATTAGTCCTCTTAATAAACAATGAAGAATCTGCCTTGCTTGCAAAAAAACCTTGATCTTGCAAGTATGTGACCAGCCTATGGTTCCAAGCTCTAGGAGCTTGCTTTAAACCATATAGTGCCTTTCTTAATTTACATACATAATCAAGTTTGTCTTTGTCTTCATATCCTGGTGGTTGAGCCATGTATACCTCTTCGGAGATCCACCCATTAAGGAATGCATTTTTTACATCTAATTGGTACAAGTTCCAATTATTTGAAGCAGCAATACTTATTAAAACTTTGATAGTTGGCATCTTGGCTACAGGTGCGAAGGTCTCCTCATAATCCACTCCATGGGCTTGAGCAAACCCCTTTGCTACTAGCCTTGCTTTATACCTATTTATTGTGCCATCTGAATTCTTCCTCACTTTATAAATCCACTTGGATCCCACTACCTTCATGAATGGTTTTTGGGAACCAAATCCCGAGTATTATTCTCTTGAAGTGCTTCAATTTCTTCCTGCATAGCTTCTCTCCATTTTTCTTTCTTGTTGGCTTCTTCAAATGAAGAAGGTTCCTCTGATATAGAACCTTTAGTCATGTATATAGAATGCTTGGTGACTAGTGATGTATCATAGCCATACCTTATAGGTTATTTGCTTTCCCTTTGAGATCTTCTAAGTGCTTGCTTGGATGACTCTAGAATGTCTTCCAATTTTTTGAACTTTGCTTTGGCCTTGGACTTCCAAGCTTTACATGCTTCAAAATCAATTTGTTCTTCATCTTCTAAGTTGACATCCTCTGATGTATGTGGTTCTTCCTTGGTCAGATTTGGAAAATCACTCTCCAAATCATAGGATAATTTTATTTTCCTGCAATCATCCTCAAGCCAAGAGTTATTTTCATCAAATACCACATTCCTACTAACTTTAAATCCTTTGTTACTTGGATTATATAACCTTGTTGCTCTAGCACAATGGTGAGAACCACGTTAAGAAGCTTCACCTCCTTAATGTCAATCCGCGGAAGAGATAGGAGTGATATGAAGATCGTGAATGTGAGATGAAGTGAGAGTGAAGGTGAGAAGCATAGAAATGCACACACACATGCACACACACTACGAAGAGACAAGCAAGACACAATGGAAGGTGGGAAATTAGCTCTATTACTCAAGAACACTATTACAAGCTCAAAAGAACTCTAACCTCAAACAAGCTAACACTAACCACCCTCAAAAATGAGCTCTCTAGCTCTTTTTATAGTTTCTAGAATAGTTTTGACCGGTTTCACATCTAGTGACCGGCATAGTTAAAAATTAGGTCCTAGATGCTATTTGGAAGGGTAAACGATGTCTAAAAATAACGAAAATTGATACGCTTGTTCTACCTAAGCTCCTCAAGCTCGAGGACTCCTCGGCTTGCACAAAATGGAGCTATGGATTACAAAATGGGGTTTTCTATGTTACATATGTTACAATAGTGATAAAAATCGTTGTTAGAGGTTTTTGGAAAGTATTTGAAAACATAATTCTTTGAAAAACGATTTGGCTGGCTCCCTACTCTGTCGTTACATGCTTCCGTGTCATCTGTGCCTGTGGCTGCTTCCAACACCCCCCTCCCTCTCGCTTCTGTCGTCCCTGACAGAACCTTGCTGTGAGGTCTGCCGGATATAGTTCTGTAGGAGGTCTTGAGCGAGAGTGTGCTCGGAGATACGAATGCCTCGGGCCAGATCTGCCTCGAGTTTCTCCCAGTCGATTGGTTGCGGTTCTTCCGGTGGCGGGAGCTGATAGTGTGTGGAATAGACCATTCGTTCACAGGCAAATAAGTGTAATAAATGTGTAGGCCTGCTTATGAATACCTCTGAATGGTATTCCCAGAAGCCGGTTGTGAACATCTCTTCAAACGTCTGCTTGTAGCACGCCGGTAAGTTACTTTATTCTGCAGTGCCAGGCATAACACACCCGTAGCGATGGCGTTGTACTCATATCATATACCAGGTCAAAATTGCCATGCTCAAAGCCCGGGGTGTTGACATGTGGTGCCTTGACGCGTCGGAAGACTTTAAAAATCATTTGCATCATGTCAAAGATTTTGACAGTCATATGCGCTGCTATATCATCCATATGCTTTAATCTAGGGAGCCAGTGGCGAATTGTAGCCATCATGTAGCCAACAGTTGGTAACTCAATGGGTGGCTTAAAATAGGGGTAATTCAACCAGTCTTGGCACTGCTTATTGTTTTGTACCTTAATAGCAAAGGCAGTCCAGGAGCGGCGTCGTGGCACTGGTCCCCAACACGGATTGTACTTCAAATGCAAAGGTGCCTTTACCCATGTACTCATCATCTCTGGATACTGCTGTAGTAAATTTTTTCGCCACTCTGGTTGATAGATCCTTCCTTTCTGTGCATCGGGTGGTAGATCAGCCGCCTCGAACTGAGTTGCATGCGATGGTTTTTTACCTGTCTCTTTCTCAATGGCTAACTGGTATTCGGCCATTAACGGTTTATACTGTAGCTCATGCCCAGATATGTATCGTCGCGGCCCCAACTGAGCAAAGAATGGAGACTGTAATATTCGTTCTTCTATCATCGCCATGGCGTGTAATTGTGCCTCTACTCTAGCTGAGTGCGTTGTTCCAAGTTCCTCAATAGTTTTCATCCACGCGGGGGTCGGAAGTTCGTACGTCATTTGACCTTCGGCTGTGACGCGTCCGCTTGGGATGGGTTGTGGCTCGTACGCTTCTTCAAACGTTTCCTCCACCGGGATGGTGACCGTTTCTTCCTCAGCTGGAAGCTCAGGTGGGGAATCTGGCCTTGGTGGCGCTTCATATACTGCAATCCTTGATTCAAGGGTCGATACCTGGGCCCGTAATGAGTTGAGTTCCTCTAGGAGGTCAGGAGAGGGGTCCACAGGTGCTGGTATGTCTTGGTGTGCCGGTTCTCGTAACTGGAGTAATTTGTGATCTTCTTTGAGTTTCTGTAACTCCTCGTTCATGCGGTTGTATTCATCTAGCAATCTTACATGATCGTCTAGCAGCATCCTCATCGAGTCTGAAGGAATGGCTTTGAACCTGCTAGGGCTGAGCGGTTGGTCTGGGTGGTCGAGCGCTGCTTCTAAGTTTTCTCGGTTCTGATCCTGTAAGCACTGGTTTTCTTCCTTGGCGGCTGCTAGGTGTCTTCGTAGTAGGCCCATGTTTCGTGTTAGCGTTGCATTGCGGACTGTCTGGGCTCTTAATAAGTTATCCAAGTCAGCAGTGGCTTCCTTGGTCTTTTCTTCGCTTTCTAGTTCCAATTTGTGATAAGCCTCGCGTAATTCCTGGTAGCGGGTGTTCAGAGAGGCATTCTCAATAGACAATAAATTAAGCTGCGACTGTAAGTCATTGGTTGTCCTCTGCAGCTGCTGATAATTATCACCAAGAGATGTGAACTCATCTCTTACTTGCGTCATACACATGAACATCTGTCGGAATGCATTATCTACAGTGGGTGATAGTATTAACGGGGTGCTAAATGAAGATGCAGTTGGTGTAGATGCAACGGGAACGGGGAATGGGGATGGGAAGGTGGATGATGTAGTGATTGTTGAAAATTGTGATGTGCCTAAAAATGTTTGTGCCGGGAGTGAAGTGAGTGATGGTGCAGCGGGTGGTGAGATGTCCATGTCAGTGGACGTATCTAGTGTGGTGACCGTGAATATGGGTGTGATCGTGGGTGCTCGTGCTGGTGTAAATACGGGATTTACAAAGGTTGAGGGGTAATTTACAGGGGGGCTGGCTGGAGCAGCTTGGTGGAAAGGGGAAAGAGGGGTTACAGTGGGTCGGGGAGGTGAGACGGGGGAGAAGGTTAACGGTGGGGGGAATGGGAAGAGGGGTCTTGGAGTTGTGGGGAAAGATGGAAAAGATTGATGAAGGAATGGGTTGGGTAGAAAGGTGGGTGTGGGAGGGGGTAGACTAGGGCTAATGGTTACGGGAATTGTGGGGTGAGTGGTCGTAAAGACAATTTCTGCAACACCATCGGCGAATGAAGATGCTGGTCTGGGGAAAGGAGGGTGAAGAGGGGAGGCTGGAGGGACGGGCAGTGAGAGAGGAGCGGTTGGGGTGGTCGGTACTTCAGTGACTACTGAGGTTTGTACAGCTGTAGCGCGGGGTGGGGAATCTACAAAGATGGTTTCTACGGCCAATGAACTTTCGGGGACGAGGCGTGCCTCCCTGGCTTGTTTTGAAGATTGTGCTACGGTTGGTACACGAATGTATTCGCCGGGCTTTGAAAGTAGTCGTACTCGGCGGGGGTCAAACTGTGGTAGTGGCTTTCTTTGCAAGTACCTGAGTGCTTCGTTGGAACCTACTGATTTGACTAACTCACGGAATCCTTTGATGTATGCGTCTTCGAATCCGCCTGTGAGAAGTTCTTGTTCTATTATTGTTTGACTCTCTTCCTCTGTCAGCTTTTTGCGTGCCCAAACTTTTTCCATAGTTCTATACAACTTCTTGATAGCTAGTGTGTAAGCTACTGCCTCGTAAGTTTCATCTTCATGGGTACTTGTATCGCCATGTGTGTCTGTTTGTTGGCCTTGGCCATCTGTCTGTTCCTGCTCTTGGGATTCATGTGTTCCCTGGCTAGCTTCGTCGTCTCCTTCATCGTCATCGGTTGCTGTCCTTTCGTCATCAGAGTTGGACACGATCTGTCCTTGTGGCTGATCCCTGGGTGTGGTAGGGTAGCTAGGCCTTTCAAATTCTTGAGAAAACAATTGTCCTTCTGAAAACTGGAACTCATTGGAGAATGCATCAGGCATCTCAAAATCAAAAGTTTGGTCCAGTGGCTCTGCTTGTCCTGGTTCTAAATGCGGTATTGGAAAAGAGAAAGCTTCCGCACCAATAGTGGTGGGAAGTTCAGCTGCTGTGGTGATAGGTTCTGTGGTTGTGGTTGCTTGGGGTGCAACATTACTGGTGGTGCGCTCCGGCGTAACTGGTCTTGATAACCGTATACGAATTGGTGGTACTGTGGGAGTGGCTGCTGTTGGTGACTGCTCTGGAGATGGTTGTGGAGAGGGTGATTCTGGGACTTGTAGGCACGGGATAGTACCTCTCATCCGCTTTCCGGCTCTGCCTTTGCTAGACTTTCTAACCTTCCTCGTGGTGCCTTTAAATGCTTTCAGTTCCTCACTGGTCATGGCACGCTCAATTGGTAAGTCATACGCCAAGCACATATATATGATCCTGGTGAGGGCGCAGCACCCATTGATTACCTTCTTTCGCTCCCATCGATGTTGTGCCAAATAGAGCTGATCAATTATCCAGCTAGCTAGATCAACCGTTTGAGGTCCAGTACATGCTAAGTATAATCCAAACCAGATTCTCTTGTGGGGCATGGTAAAACGATCCTGAGCTGGGAAAGCAAAGTGTTGCATGCATATCCGTAATGGCTTAGAGAGCTCAGGGGTTATAGTTGAAATGTCCTCCCACTTAGTTACGTCACCACGTTTCATCTGCTTTGGGACTAGCCGTTCTTTCTCCGTTGGAGTGTGTGTTCCATGTATTTTTAGAGCTGCGCGAATCAAATCTTTAGACAAATAGAACCTTCTAAATGGAGGATCATTTACCAAGGATGGTAACATGAATGTGCCGGGTAGATCCTTGTTCTCTGAAGCCGTTAAGGTGGTTACCAAGTAAAAGCATCTGTAAAAATCGAGTTTAGGTAGAGGGTCGCTAAAATACTTTGTAAATCCCGCTCGTGCCCAAACGTGCGTTAGATCTTGTGTATTCTGCACTCCTTCAAATTCTCGTGAGAAGAACTGGTACTTGGTCCATGTGCGAAGATCAAATGCCCAATTGGCCTCAAATATGAAATCAGCGTCTGCTAATGGTCCTGCTAGGCCTTGAAACCAATGAGAATTACGATGAATCTTCTCAGTATATCCTCTAGGAGGATCATCGATTGGCATGGGTCCTGGAAAACCTTGAAACTCTGGTGGTTGCATCATCGGATAAGATTCTGCTAGTAATTCTCCAATAGTGGCCATCGGTGCACTGGGGCCAGCTTCTGATGGTCCTGCTTCGGTTTGCATGATGACTGATGAGCTAATAGAAAAGATCTGCTACAAAAGATTAACACATTAGTATGGAAATTAATTATGATCCCATTAAGGTGAGACCGCAATCCCTTTCGATAACCGATGTGTAACCCGTGTAGCCAAGTGTCGTGAAGTGATTGATGCAATGATTATTTTGCAGAGCTAATGCATGTCTCTAGACACCTACATGGTTCAGATTATGCATGCATTTCTTGATGAGCTTTTATTATGCATGATGTGGGGTTTTGGTGTATGAATTTATACAAGGTTTGGTTGAAGGTGAATTATTACAAGGGTGGAGTTTAAACGGGGTGGGAGAATTGTTAGATAAGGGGGTACAAAAAGACGTCTGGATATGTTTCGGTATCCATTTCCTAAGAGTCTTTGAGTGGGTGGTATGTTTCTGCTGAGGGACAAAAAATGGTATCGGGTTTGGTGGTATTGAAGGATGGAAAGATTTATGAGGGGTATATATTACATGGCTAGAGGGTTGGGCTATAATACATTGTTTGGGCACCCAAATCTGCATGGGTGTGGGTCTATGGATAAGGTATTTCTTGGCGATCCAAATCTGCCGAGTATTTGTACTTGGGGAAGAAGATCGAGGGGACTTTGGATGCTGACTCTGCTTCTGTTGAAACTTTGCATTAATGGAGAATCAAACATGGGATTTGGTTCCAAAGCCAAATAGCCAGAAGATCATGGGCTATTGGCAACACTGCTCTCGCCTGCAGTGTTGCCAATAGCCTATGGTTGCTGTCCTTTTGGCACCCATATTTGTTTCATGCCACTTGTTCTGTGATGTTGATACTGCTGCTTTCTTTGCCTTGTCTGGTGATGTCGTCGGTCTGGGTTCCTCTGTTGTGGTTGACTCGTTCGTGGTTGGGTTTGAGAGGTCCATTGGACGCTCTGCTTTGGAAAAGAAGGGAGATCCAACACTTGCGTGACCTGCCCATTAGGAAGTGATTCGTTCTTTATCTGTAATCTAGGCCAGTCCGCAACAAGTTTGGAAGGATGAGCACCGCAGGGTGTTGTGCTCATTTGGCCACTGACGCAACCCACCTGACCGCTGATTGTGTTCATCTGCCCTAGCGGTTGGGTAGCTGCCCCTTCTAGTTTGCAGGAAGCCCCAGGGAAGATCTCCTGTCGTTCTTCTGATTGACAATTGTCCCTAGCCAAGCCCGAGTGGGTTGGTGTAGACGTAACGTGACTGGTCTGACCCAAGGTCTTCCGGTCTTCCGTCGCATGCGTTCCATAGGGTCTAGGGTTACAAACCTCAATCGGAATGCCGTTAGGGAAGTCAAGCGGTATCACTCGCTTCTGTTCTAAGGTTCCAATGTGTAAGGAGCCTTGTCTAAGATTTAGGTCCACTGAGTGATCGTATAGCCAATCTTGGCCAAGGATTAGGGGTTCTATCAGGTCGTCATCATGGCACACTAGTAGCTTCGCTGTCATGGTCACATCCTTAATGAGGATAGGAAGGTCCACCTCACCCATGCAAGGGGTTTCCATGCCTCCTAGGCCTATGAGGTATGCCTCAATTGGCCGCATTTCTATTCCTGAATCCTTATAGTGGGACCATCTAATCGCACTAGTCGCAGCACCTGAGTCAATTAAAGCCCTGAGCTCTTGGCAAGGGTTGCCGTGCTCTAACCTGACTGTAATGAATGGTCTCCTGTCCACTATACTAGGATGAGTGGTTGACTTTACTTGACACATGGCCATGGGGTATCTGGGTGTAGTTTCCAGATGGTTATAGTGTTCTCTCCCTAGTCCTTGTCTTCTTAACTTCATGCGTTTAATGCGTTCTATTGCTTCTGCCTGAGCTTCCGCTCGTATTCTATTTTCTTCCTCCTTACGCTTCTTTGCCAACGTGAGTCGTCTAAGCATATCCTCAGTAAGAGGTTCCTGATATAGCCTGACTCTACAACCACTAATATAATTAGGCATTATATCTCCTTCTAAAGTGGCTAACTGTACTGCTCCACTTGTTGAGAGTCTGTTAATGATCATAGGTCCATAACCTCGCTTTTCTAACTTACGTGCGTGTTGTTTCAGCGTATATACTAGAACTAAATCTCCTTCTTTTAGGCCTTTATCCTTCACATGTGCATCAAAATATGCTTTCTGTCGCTTCTTCGCTGCATATATTCCTGCTGCTGCCTTTAGCCTGGTTTCTCCTAATCGTTCCAAGTCCATTATTCTCGCTGATAATTCATGGCCGGTCCACTGATGTTCTTGTGCAACCTTAAGGGTCGGTATCAAGAAGTCCAAAGGAAGCACTGCATTCTGACCAAAAACCATCTGAAAGGGAGTTGCATTGAGTACGGTCTTGTAGGCCACTCGATATGCCCAAACAGCGTGGTGTAACTGTTTGTCCCAATCTGAACGTTTGTTGTTCACGAGTTTCGTCAGTACGTTACAAAGGATCTTATTAGTGCTTTCAGCCTGACCATTGGCCTGAGGATGATATGGTGCGGATTTCTTGTGAATCACCATAAAATCCTGTAACAAATATTCAATGACTTGGTTTAGAAAGTGAGTGCCTCGATCGCTCACTAACTCTATAGGCAATCCATATCTTGTAAAGACATTCTCAAATAAGAATTTTGCAGTTGTGTGTGCATCATTCTTTTTCGTGGCTTTTGCCTCTACCCATTTCGTAAGATAATCTGTGGCAACAATAATGTATTCAGCATGTGTACCTTTTGCAGGGGGGTTAATGGGTCCTACAAAGTCTATACCCCACTTAGAGAATGCACGTCCGCCCATCATGGGTTTCAATGGCATTTCATCTCTGCGAGTAGGAAACTGAGTTCTTTGGCACACATCACATCTCTTTACATAGGTATGAGCATCCATGTGAAGAGTGGGCCACCATAATCCTGCAAAGAGGATGGCTTTGATTATCCTATCGGGTCCAAAATGACCTCCTGCAACACCTTGGTGTGCAGTCTCTAGTATGCTCAGATAATCGCTCTCATGAACACATTGTCTTAGATATCCATCTCGTCCTCTTTTGTATAGGTTATCGCCAATAAGTGAATAGTCATGAGCTTCCTGCTCTAGACTGCGTTGTCGTGCTAAAGTCATTCCTTGAGGGAATGTCTTCGTCCTCAAGTATGTCACTAATTGTTCGCTCCAGTCTAGTGTGAGAGACACATGATACAGTGTAGCATGCTCTACTGGCGTTCTTTCACAACAAACATTGCATTCCTTACACAACCTGTAGACATCTACTTCCATCGTAGGCCAATATACTCCTAATCTATGCAGAGTCTGTAATGTTCGATGTTTTGAATGATGTTGCTTTAAGGCACCTATGTGTGCTAATTGCAACCAATTCTCATGTTCTGATTCATCTACACAACAAGCAAGAATCTTTTGATTATCCTGTTTATATATGCTTCCTGCCATTATTTGGTATCTCTGAGACTTGGTAATCTCTCCCTCTTTGATCTTTATCCTAGGATTCTTGGGTCCATATGTGAGAATAGGGACTATAGGCTTAGCCCATTCTGGTGCTATCTCAAGGTTAAACAAGTATGCATCTGGTAGATCATCCGCCACTCCTTGAGGAGCTTCTCCCGAGGTTAATCTTGAAAGGTGGTCAGCTCTAAGATGTGTCTTTCCTTTCCTGACTACGACTTCAAAATCATACTCCATGAGTAATAGAAACCAACGTATCAATCGTCCTGTGTTACATGGCTTGTTGACTAAGTACAATAGGGCTTGATGATCCGTGAAGAACTTGAATTTGTTGGCCAACAAATAGTGCCTAAACTTCTTTACTGCGTAGATCATCCCTAATCCTTCTCGTTCCGTCGTGGTGTAATTTCTTTCTGCTGCGTTCAATTGTCTGCTCGCGTAAGCTATGGGGAGATCTATATTACCTTCATTCGAGGGTTGTGCTAACACACATCCTATGGCGTAATTGGATGCATCCACATGTACATGGAATGGCTTACTCCAATCTGGGGTTGTCAATATAGGTGCTGAGCACAAGCGTCGTTTGAGTTCATTGAATGAATTTTCACATTCATTTGTCCATTCAAAATTGGTTAAAAGAGAGTACAAAGGCTTGGCTATGATTGCATACATGTGTATGAATCTCCTATAATAACCGCAATGACCCATAAATGCTTGTACCTCTTTCACATTAGTTGGTCTAGGTAAATCTGCAATTACCTTCACCTTTTCTTCATCCGTAGAGATTCCATTTTTTGACACAATGTGTCCTAGAATTTTGCCTTGTCTGACCATGAAAACGCATTTTTCTGGGTTCAAACAAACCTGATATTCTCGACATTTGTCGAATATTTGCCTTAACTCTGGGATATGTGTCTGTCTTACATTTAAATGAGCACATAAGTCATCGACATAAACTTCCAAACTCTTGCGTAAGAATTCCTTAAAAACATGACACATGAGTCGCTGGAACGTGGCGGGTGCATTCGTTAAGCCAAATGGCATCACACGAAATGCAAATATGCCCCATTCAGTGGCAAATGCCGTCTTGTGTTGATCTTCTGGAGCAATGGCTACTTGATTATAACCTGAGAATCCATCAAGAAAGCTGTAAACTTCCTTGCCCGCAACTCTTTCCAATAGATGTTCTGTGATAGGAAGAGGATAACTATCTCTAATCGTGGCGGCATTAACTTTTTTAAGGTTAATACACACACACGCAATTTTCCATTCTTCTTGGGCACAACCACAATGGGGGATACCCATTCGGTATGCTCAATTTCGTAAATGAATCCTGCTTCTATCAAGCGATCTATCTCCTCTTTAATCTTCGCAGCGTAGTTATCATTGTACGTGTACGGTTTCTGTTTCGTAGGTTTTGCATCTGGAGTCATAGGGATTCTATGAGAACATATATCTGGATCTACTCCTTTCAAATCTTTGTAACTCCACGCAAAAACATCTCTATATTCGCGCAATAGGGCAACTAGCTCTTCTTCTTCTTCCTTCGTCAAATCATGCCCTATGTATGTACATTTTTCTTCTTCTCCTTCGATAGCAACTATTATTTTCTTGGTTTTCTCTCGGTTATCATATACTTGTCCATCATTCACCTTTCTATTAGGCATTCGTACCATGATTCTTCTATCTTCGATTTCATATTTCTTGAAGTTCTCGGGTACTTCAAACAAAGATTCTTCTTTTTCTGACATGGTTTCTTTCTTCTTTCTTTTCTTGCCTTCACTCTTAGTAGTCACTTCCGTGGCTAACCTCACCTCATTCGTAATTTCCTCGTGTCTCTGAGTGCGAGTCTCTACCTCGTGAAAGTATTCTTCCTCTGATGCAAAAGGTGGGTCCATGATAATTGATTCTAAATCAAAATCGCTTGCATCCTCAAGTGCATCAATGTTAGGTTCACATTCTTCTAAAATTGCATCGCACATGATTGGCTCTATCGTGAAAACTGAAATGTCATAGCCATCCTCGTCACAATGGGGTGTCCATTGTTCTTCATTGATGGCTACATCCATGGTTGCTAGGATTTCTGCCCAACCATGGGGTTCAAACTCTTCGTCAGGGAATACTACAGGTGCGTAAGCTGGATCTTGAAGGGTTCGTGGATGTTGTTCTGCACCTAAGGTCCTGGCTTCTAACCTTTCTTCCTCTTGTTTGGCTACTTTACACATCCATAAGTGAGTATCTTCATGCAACCAAGAAGGATCTGATTCTAATGAGTGCACGGATTCCGTCTCTACTGGTGTCTTATGGATGGTATTCCATTGTATTGGGGGTACATCTCTATGTGAATAGTCTTTAAGATTGACTTTGGTAGTCACTCCTAAATGTTGCAAGTACAAAGAATTGGTTCCCCAATCTTGTACAATTTGCAACTGACGCATGAATGGTCGTCCCAATATCATCTCATAAGCATGGTTTTTTGCAAAGTCACAAATGGCAAAGGTATGCTCAAATTCTACACCACAAGTGGTGAGAGATATGCCTTCTAGTAAGCCTAATGGTTTTTCTATGTGTCCATCAGCCATTTGTAGCTTCATCCTGGTGGGTCTTAATGCTGGCTTACCCCAACATTTCCATAAAGCGGTGGTAGCGATGGCTACGCCGGCTCCTGAATCTAAGATGGCTTTCGTGGTGTAGCCCTGATGGGTTATCGGAAGATAAGTGTTACCTTCCTCTCCTTCGCTTACATCTCCAATCTTTTCTACGGGTATCTCTGGTACCTTCTTATGTGATCCTATTTGTGAGGGAGTAGTAGCAAGCTCAGGGAATTGATTTGCTACATGTTTCCACAATTCTGGTTTTACCTTCAATAACTCCTCCAGAGTGAGATTACACTGTACTTTGGTATTCTTGATCACTTCCGTGTTTCTAGGGATTACTGATTCTTCATTCCTCACTATTATCGTGGGTGCTCTCATACTAATAGACTTTGCTTCCCAAGGTCCTGTGAACTGAGGTAATTCTTGTAAAGAATTGGATTCAAATCCTGTATGTTCACTCAGTTGTTCTTCCTCTACATCATCGTATATAGAGGGAATGTCTTGGGGAAATTGTTCTTGCAAGTCGTCTATTTCTTGAATAGGAGGATGGGTTCCTTGTTCCTTTCTCCATTTCTCTTCTTGTATTTCTCTCAAAAATTCATGTGAATACCTATGTATGGAAGACAAATTGTCTTGACTTTCTGAGTTGGGTACTTAAGACAGGGATGGTGCATTCCTTTCTTGTGTCTCTGGGACAATAGGGCTCCTATGCTGATCCTTTTTCTCTTTGCTTTCAATCAAATCTTCTAGCCTCTCCATTAGTCCTTGAAAGTGTAATTCCGGTTTTGCCATGTTGTTCCAATTAAGATATCTAGAGGCTTCAAACAAAGCTTGTGCTAGTTCTACCATCTTCATGCAAAGTTTAGTTCTCTCAATTTCTAGATTAGCTCGAGGGTAGTTTTTACTCATTTCAGCTACCTGAGGTCCCTCTTTTAATCTAGCCTGATATGCACAAAAAATCATGTCTAGATTTTCTGGTATGGGTTCCGCTAAAACTGATCCTGATTTCTGAGCTGGATTCTCTTGATTCAATTCCTGTGAAGTCAATTCTTGGATTTTGGCTCTAGATTCCTTCAAACTTCCTTCCAACTCAGTTATCTTTTTACTCCATTTTCTCTTTATCCTTTCTCTAGAATCTTTCCAAGATTTTGTTTTTTTACTGCTAGATTTTGAAACTTCACTACTTCCGACTACTTTCTCCTGATTAAGCTTTTGGTTCTGTAAGAGCGCCTGGGCTCTTGTTATAGCTTGGATAGGCACGTATGTAGGGTTGGATCCATCTGTGTTATTTACAATACCTATCACGTTGATCGGTGTCACATTCGAAGCATTAACTGGATTCTTAGGACAATCTTTGATTATGTGCTCTTTGCCACAATCAGCACAAAAGCCTTGTATGGTATAGTACTGTGATTGTCCTGCTATCGGGGGATGTGGACAATCCTTTATGAAATGATCTCCTTGGCACCTAAAGCATGGTCCTCTAGGGCCCTGTGGTCTTTGTTGTCTCAATTGGGGCCGTGGATTTGGGTTTGTGTACATCACATTAGCGTAGTCTGGCTCCCAACTAGGTTCCACTGGTGGACTATCATAATGATATGTTTCTACGTGTTCTGGTGACTCTGTGAAATATGCGGGTGGACTATCTACATGAGTGGAGTCAAAACTGTTCGAGTTCGGGTCACTTTCTGTGATCAAAGGTGAAGAAGGCACTAAGGCCCTACTTAGGTTCTCTTCTGCAGCAGCGTATTTGACTGAGACTCTAAAAAGTGATGGATGTCTCTAAATTGCCTTTGTTGCAAAGGTTGGAACCAAGTTAAAGCTGTATTCTTTAACGTTAGTCCAAATGCGTTGTATTGCGTGAACATGTCTTCAACTTGTTCGGCTCTTAGTACTTGCTTGAATTCTGCGACATGGTCATAGGGATCTCCTGTCCCATCAAAATAATTCTTCATTGATTTTACTAACTGTGTGGGTCTCAGTATTCTTGCGTGTTCACGTGGTCTAGGTAGAGGAAAATCATCTCTACCACCTAGTATTCCATGATCTCTTTGTCTATCCGCTCTATTAGTGTCTGTGGTTGTTCTATCTCTCCCTATGGGGTGATTAAAGCTTACTTCCTTGTCTATGTACGCGTCTCTCTCGAATTTCACCACTGGACGTTCCAATCCAATGGGTTGATCGGGGTTATGCATTTGCACCACTTGCCTTCGCAAACCATCCTCATAGATGCGAGCACCTAATCGGTTGGTTCGGAGAAACTCTAGTTGCGTTCTATAGGGTCCTTCAGCTTTTTCTAAATAGGCTACATTCGACCCTCCTTCTGGTCTGTCTGTGCTAAATGCCATTTCTGATTCGCTAGTATCTGAGCTCTCGTAGGGATAACTAGTGTTCAATTGTTGAGCCCACGATCGTGCAGTAGTTCTTACACTTGCCTCTGATGATCTAAGGCTTCGTCGGTCTGACTTACCTATATGTTTGCCCGATCTAAGGTTCATTAATTTTCTTCCTTGCACACTCAGTACACGCTCAGATCGTCACTGATTCTTTGTTATTACTATCTTGATTCTCTCTTTTTTTTTTTTTAATTTCTTTAGATTCTTGTCTTAATGTATGCGTCAGGAATTCGACTTTCCGTGATAATTTTGAGTTCTCGTTCCGTCAGACTTATGTTCCTTCCTTTAGGTTTTCGTGTCACACACCTTTACTTGTAGTCTTAGACTTGAAAGAATTAAATATCTTGAACTTGAGGCGTTCCTATCGTCTTAATCCACAATGCTAACGTTTATCCTAAGCTAAGAATTGACTGAGGGGGTTGAGTAATCTTCCAACCTCGAGTCAGCTTTTCTGGTTGCTCTGATGCCCAAGAAGCCGCGCTTCCCAAGCTTTATGCCCTTCACTGCCTTGCCTTGGTTGCCTTCGATTGCCCTTGCTAGACCTGGAAAATTTCAATATTAGACCAATTCACAGTTGGATGATTAAGCACTTGAGTATATACACCTTTTAATTCCCTTCCCTTTTGCCCAACTTTTTAATGCTTGCCCCCTGGCTTTCTAGTCCCAAACTAGGTCAACCTCAAAATAGCTTATCTAAAAATAGACGTATTCTTTAAGAAAAAAACAGTTGAGGTCACGTAGTACTCGTAAAAACTGACAACAGGTTTTTCTCCAAATATGAGCTAAGGGGTCTCCTATGAGTCTAATCACCCAAAAATTTCCCAAAATTAGCCCCAAAATTGGCCAAAAAATGAAACCCTAAAATTTGCGATGGGGGTGCACAATCGCGATGGTGTAAGACAATCGCGATGGTCTAGGACCATCGCGATGGCGTGAGGGTGAACCGTCGCGATGGCGTGAAAGTGCACAATCGCGATGGCGTGAAATTGGACAATCGCGATGGCGTGAGTGCGAACCGTCGCGATGGTCTGAAGTGAACCGTCGCAATGGCGTGAAAGTGCACAATCGTGATGGCGTCAGTCAACGGTCAACGTGGACAATCGCGATGGTCCAAAGTGAACCGTCGCGATGGTCACAGATGCGATGGCTTGAGCCAATCGCGATGGTCTGGGCGCGATGGCGTGAAATTGGACAATCGCGATGGTCTGAATTTTTGAAGTGTCGCGATGGTGTGAGGGTGTCGTCGCGATGGTCTGAAGTGCACCGTTGCGATGGTTTGAATTGCCACGTGGCACCGTCGGCGCGATGGCGTGAGCCAATCGCGATGGCGTGACACAATCGCGATGGTCAGAGACCGTCGCGATGGTCCGGCCAAGCCGTCACGATGGCGTGAGCCAATCGCGATGGTGTGACACAATCGCGATGGTCAGAGACCATCACGATGGTCCACCAAAATGCAAATTTTGTGAATGCAGCTATGGATTCCTGTAGGCGCAGGTGTGCTCTTCACGCTGGTGTGGTCGCCTTCTCCAAATTCCGAACTTTGCAGACCATCGCGATGGTCTGACACAGACGGAAATTTCTGACAAAAACTGAAGTTTTTACCTTTTTGCAGCCTTCCTGATGCACTGGAGCTCTGTACCTACAAGAAAACTCAAGAAAACAAAAGTACACACAAGTACAAAAGCTCTCTCTCACTCTCTTGCATGCACAAATGAGGGGAAATGAGGAGAATGGGTGGATATGGTGAATTTTCTGATTTTTTTGGAGATGAAGATGATGATGCGGTGATGAAGATGGAGTGTGGGGGAGGTGAAAAACACTAAAAACTAAGTAAAAACAATAACAAAAACTGAAATTTTTACCTTCCAACGCCACTTCTTGCTATACTCTTACCATCACACATTCGTCCTAGACTCGATCCCCGGTAACGGCGCCAAATTTGGTGTTGCTCTAGCACAATGGTGAGAACCATGTTAAGAAGCTTCACCTCCTTAATGTCAATCCGCGGAAGAGATAGGAGTGATATGAAGATCGTGAATGTGAGATGAAGTGAGAGTGAAGGTGAGAAGCATAGAAATGCACACACACATGCACACACACTACAAAGAGACAAGCAAGACACAATGGAAGGTGGGAAATTAGCTCTATTACTCAAGAACACTATTACAAGCTCAAAAGAACTCTAACCTCAAACAAGCTAACACTAACCACCCTCAAAAATGAGCTCTCTAGCTCTTTTTATAGTTTCTAGACTAGTTTTGACCGGTTTCACATCTAGTGACCGGCATAGTTAAAAATTAGGTCCTAGATGCTATTTGGAAGGGTAAACGATGTCTAAAAATAACGAAAATTGATACGCTTGTTCTACCTAAGCTCCTCAAGCTTGAGGACTCCTCGGCTTGCACAAAATGGAGCTATGGATTACAAAATGGGGTTTTCTATGTTACATATGTTACAATAGTGATAAAAATCACTGTTGGAGGTTTTTGGGAAGTATTTGAAAACATAATTCTTTGAAAAACGATTTGGCTGGCTCCTTGCTCTGTCGTTACATGCTTCCGTGTTGTCTGTGCCTCTGGCTGCTTCCAACAAACCTGTATCCTTTCTAATTCTAATCCTAGCCAAGAAATATGCATCTTTCAGCTTTTGGATCAAGCTTTCCCTTGATCTGAGAGGGTATGTGTGCATAAGAAATGCACCCAAAGATCTTACAATGATCCAAAGAAGGTCACCTCTCGTAGATGTCCAGAACTTGGCATGAACATGGCATCCAGAACTATTGTTCCCCCTTATCATGGTAGGAGGGACAAGCTTGAAGGTCCGCAACTTGAGCGATGCTTAACTAGTGTATGTACGAGAGCATCCAAGGAGATATCTACAATGGGTAGTTCCGGTACCCTGCACATCCTTGTATGTATATTGGGTGAGAAGACTCCTGCTTATGGTGCGCTAAAGAGAATAGGTGAAACTAAGCTTGGTATAGTTACCCAATGTTGTTTGTCAAGGAATATAAAGAAATTCAATTCCCAGTATTTGTCAAATGTTGCTTTGAAGACAAGGGACATGACCAAGCACTCGAAGAATCTCATCAGTGGACCATCCACAAGGGCATTCCTCGACAATGATAGACCAGCCCATGGTCCATCACAATGACGAGTGTACAACACGAAGAGATAAACATTGATTGAGCATTCACCATGGTAATAATACTTACTTTGGAAACACCATAACCATGATAGATTAGGAAACCTCATAGTCAACATACCCTTGATCACTTAGCTCAAGACCTCCACTTTTTGCACCACACTTCTTCCAATGAATTTTCCCAGTACACATGCATACGGCCACATTACAAGGCTATGCATAAGGCACATACTTTCTTCAACCCATGCACTGACACACTAACCCATCACCCATTGGGGGTTATGAGTACTTGGCATGACTACTATGAATATCATCTTTGAAAGATCCAGAGGATATTAAGGTTACACCAACAATAGCAACGAAGCAATCCAACATCAATAGCTCCTCCAAATCAACAGGGACAACCTCTTTTGAGCACCTAGAAACTTTTGAAAGCTCATAAATATATCTTCATGCAAGAATCCAAGGATGAAGTACATACCAAGGGACTACAACTTGCAAAGGCTCACAATGACAAATGAAGAACCAGACAACCGACCCTGCTACATTTGGAAGATAGACGGTTCTTGTTCATACAGGAAGGACACTACCTCTCAAAGTGCTGCATGGAACAACCACTACAACAAGGGTCTCTCAAGGATGAGAGACTCGAGAGGGGGGGGGTGGAATGTTGGAACTCAAGGTCAAGCACAAGCATGGAAGCACATAAAAAAAGTGGAAACACAAGAATAGGGAGCAAGTAGGGAGCTCCAAGAAGTCTATGTCAAATTTTCAGAAGAATCACTAAAATCATTGTAAAAATCATTTCACCTTTTTATAACTCCATTTTGTTCAAGCCAAGGAGTCTCCGAGCTTGAGGAGTATTAGAAGTACCTACCAATTTTCATAATTTTTAGACACCGTTTGAGCCCTCAAATAAGATCTAGAACCTAATTTTTAACTAGGCTGGACACTAGGTCTCAACAGGGCCAAAACTACTCAAAAAACTATAATAAGAGCTAGAGAGCTCATTTTTGAGGTTATCTAGTTAGCGAGTTGGCTTGTTAGAGATTTAGCTAGTTAGAGATTTGAGCTTTGTAAGAGAGTTCTCTATAATAGAATTTTTCCATTGTTCCTCTCTTTGATCTTGCCTTGTGTGTGTGTGTGTATGTGTGTGCATGCTAGTGTGCTTCTCACTCACACATTTGTGCCTTCACATGCTCACGATTTTCATACTAGTCCTCATGTCTTCACGGATCGACAAGTAAAGGAGGTGGTGCTTATGCTTGAGCTACATGCTACAATAAGAGATAGTTATACACTTCCAATCACCAATCATTTATTGGAAAGTGTTGCAGGCAAGGAAGTTTACAGCTTCCTTGATGGATTTTCAGGCTACAATCATGTAGCCATTGCCCCAGAAGATACATCACAAAATGGCCTTTGCCATAGAGTGGGGCATCTTTGCATTTTGTGTGATGACGTTTTGTCTCACCAATGCACCTACAACATTCCAAAGGCTCATGTGTCCTGTCTTCAAAGAGTTCTTACAAAAGACCTTAGAAGTATATGTGGATGATTTATGCGCTCATTCCCAAGAAAGAAAATACCACCTCCTTGAGATCAAACAAATCTTCAAGAAGTGTAGAGAATATTGAGTTTGTCGGAACCCAGAAAAGTATGTGTTCATGGTATGACAAGGTAAAAATCTTAGGTCATATTGTTTCTAAGAATAGGATATCAACAGATGAGGACAAAGTAAGAGCCATAACAAAGCTACAAAGTCCAAGGAACGTTAAAGAGGTACAAGCCTTTATGGGCCATTGTGGATATTACCACATGTTTATTCACATGTATGCAATCATAGCTAAACCTCTTTACGATTTATTGACAGAGTTTAAGTGGAGCGAAGAATGTGAAAATTCCTTCAATGAACTGAAGAGAGGTTTGTGTACAACACCAATACTCACCACTCTTGATTGGATCAAACCATTCCATGTCCTTGTGGATGCACCCAATCGGGAACACTACCCAATGAGGCTAATCTGGCAAGAAAACAGATCATGGAGCAAGGGGCTCATGACTATGCCTTATTAGGAGAAAACCTATATCGAAGAGGCAAAGATGGTTACTTAAGACTATATGTTCATGAATCAGAGAATTTGAAAATCTTAGAAACTGCACACAGTGGTGTTGTAGGTGGACACTTTGGGCCTGATCAAGTAATTAAGACCATTCTATTCTCGGGACTTTGGTGGCCCACTCTTCATATGGATGCACATACCTATTTGAAGAGATATGACACATGCCAACATGCACAATATCCAATCAGAAAAGACGAGATGCCTTTGAGACCAATGATGGGAGGACGTGCATTCTCGAAGTGTGGTATAGACTTTGTTGGTCCTATTAACCCCTCAGCTAGAAACTCCCATGCCAAATACATTATTGTAGCCACATATTACCTTACAAAGTGGGTAGAAGTAAAAGACATGACAAAGAATGATGGTCAAACAACGGCTAAGTTCTTATTCGGGAATGTGTTTACTAGATATGGGTTACTTATAGAGTTACTAAGCGATAGAGGTACACGCTTCTTGAACGAAATCATTGAAAACCTTCTTCAAGAATTCTTGGTAATACATAAGAAGTTTGCCCCCTATCATCAACAAGCTAACGGACAAGCTAAGAGCAGAAATAAGATTCTATGTAATGTATTGATAAAATTGGTAAATAATAAACACTCTAATTGGGATAAACAACTTCATCATGTTGTTTGGGTTTACCAAGTTGCCTACAATGAAAGAACTTGGAGAAGCTTGTAGGAGGTAGAAAGGTGAGTTTCGAATCGAGGAAGTTTGGTCCAGCCAAATGGCACAAGACCAGCCCTTGAGCTTATGGAGACTCAAATAGAACTTATAGGCATGTGATAAGTGCAATAAAATGCACTATGTACTTTGGATCATCAAGGAGAAAGAATCGATACAAAACAGATAGGTGCGCGCATCGATTAGCTCAAAAAACTTACTATCTATGGAAGAGACAATGAGCTTCAAATGCTCATAGCAACCAGTGTGATTACAATTAGAAAAAATCATTTTATGGGAGTGATACAAATAGGGGTGAGTGTATATAATGCACAAGAGTATAAGGAATAAGCAAAATATGCTATTGGAATGAATGAGACACTCAACATTGGTACCTCCTATTTTTTAGGAATATGCAGAGATTGACCCCGAGACACAAAAACTAAGAGTTCTCCGAATTCACTTAACCAAATGCTATGCAAATTTACAGGCATAAACAAGCAACTAATACCTTTCAAATGGGCCATGTCTCATCTAATTTAGAGCTATGTAAAAAGAGAAGAAACCTCTGCAAGATTACTATTGGCAAAGAAGATGAGGCAGGAAAATGAACAAGCAAGACAATGATAGTCACAAGTGTATGTATATTGCTTCCATGTATTGTACAAGTGCTTTGAACTCTTTATATAGACTCTAGAAGTGATCCGAGACTTCTTTAAGCTCTTTAAGCGGATTTTGAATTCAAATGAAGACCATAAGAGTTGTTGGAGGGAATCAATTCACTTTCCTAAAATCTAGGAAAAGTGAAGATCTAGTTTGATCTACTTTTAGGTCTTTGATTGATTGATTAAATGCAACTCAACCACCATAAATTCATGGAATTTGGGCT
Organism: Ceratopteris richardii; assembly: GCA_020310875.1. Lineage (NCBI taxonomy): Eukaryota > Viridiplantae > Streptophyta > Polypodiopsida > Polypodiales > Pteridaceae > Ceratopteris > Ceratopteris richardii. The sequence continues at coordinate 150,144,903 of CM035423.1, read as the reverse complement.
CTCTCTTTAATCTTTTACATGTATAAATCTCTAGTCTTTTACAATGGTAATTGAACCACCAAAAATCTCTCAAAATAAATGAGCATAGGTAAAAGAAATCTCCAACGGATATTCTTTCAACGTAATCCAAGCGATAGCTTTTTATGTAGATCAAATCCATAACTTTTTATGTAGATCAAATCCACCTCAAGCATAGTGTAAGCTTGATGTTCCAATAGCTCCCCCTCACGCTAAAGTATGCTTGAGTCTTCATTCTCTAATAGGTTGAATACTTGCCATAGCTTTGAATCTACAAAGCTTTTCCATCAAGTGCCTTCGTCATCATATCTACTGCTTGCTTTTCAGTTGAAACAAAAGAAATGTCAATATCCTTTGCCATGAGTGTTTCCTTGATAGAGTGGTAATGAACCTCCATGTGTTTGTTTCTTGCATGGAAAACAAGGTTTGCTGCTAGATGCATGGAACTTACATTATCTCCAAATATGTGAGGTTTGGACTCACAAGTCCCAAATCTGCATACAATGCCTTTAACAATATTGCCTCTTGAGTTTCTATGGTAAAATCTCTGTACTCTACTTCAATTGAGGATATAGCAGCTATTGGTTGCTTCTTGGAACTCCATGACACTAGCTTTGAACTTGCAAATGCTAAGTAACCAAAGGTACTTCTACTATCATCCTTAGCTCCTGCCTAATTTGCATCTGAATAGATTTTGATATCCAAGTCTGAAGAGTAAGGATAGAATATACCTTCATTGATTGTACCTTTAATGCTTCCTTACATGCCTCACTTGCTGCAACATACTCTTCTTCTGTAGTAAAAACAGTGTACATTCTTGAAGACGAGATCTCCAAGAGATAGCACGTCCAGTGAAATGAAAAACGTACCTTGATGTAGACTTACGATTGTCTACACAACAAGCATAGTGAGAATGTGTGTAACCAATTATGGATGCTTTCCCTCTACCTAAGCATAGAAACTTTTCCTTAGTGCCACTTAGATATCTCAAAATCATCTTGACCGCTTCCCAATGATTCTTGTCAGGATTAGACATATACCTGCTCACAACTCCCACTGCAAATGCAATGTCTTGTCTCATAGCTACCTTAGCATATATGAGACTACCAGCAACAGACTGATGAGGAATTTTGGTCATGAATTCCTTTTCCTATCTTTTACTCCTATCATGAGTATTGTGCATGCCAAGAATATGTTTGGCATCCCCCAAATCTTTCTAACTCAACTTCTTTTTGAGAATTGACAAGTCCTAAGAGGACTTCCCAACACTAGATGGAACTTTGAATGAATGCTGCAGGGAATTAGACCACACATGGATTCTCCTCTTTTTTTTAGTCGGGGTAGAATTCCCCTTTCGAATTAAGAGGCGGACTTAGAGAGATGAAAGCCATGATGCTTGAGATTGATCATGGAGCACGGGGGAATACCCCAAGGTATATATCTCCAGTCATTTTCGAGGACGGAAATGATTTTAAGGGGGGGAGAATGTTGTATAATTACATGGGTCTAAGGGGTAGAACCCTTGGGTTTCTAGGTGTGAAACCCTTTGTATTTATGGTTTATTTACCCCTTTTAGATGGGTCTTGAACCTTAGGGCTAATTCTCTAAAGTTGAGTACCTTGGCCTTGATTGGAAGCTTCTCCTAGCCACTTGGTTTGTACGTGAGAGCTTGGAGAGTCTTCTTTTAGAAGCCATGTGATTTCATGTGATTTCCTAAGCTTGGAAACCATGTGAATACCTTAGGGACCCATGTGAAGGAAGGTACACATGTCCTCTTAAGAAGGACTTACCCCCTTGGTCTTGGAGCTATATATTGGAGGGGTTCGTTGGGAGGAAACACATCTCTCTCTCCTAGTGTGAGCTTGGCTAGTTAGTTCTCTTAGACTTCTTAGTTCATTTTGTGGAGGCTATGGAGTCCTTCCACAACACTGTAATTCCAAGCTCTAGGCGCTTGTTTCAATCCATACAATGCTTCCTTAAGTCTGCAAACATAATATGGATGATATAAGGGTTTTTAAAACCTGGAGGTTGTGACATGTATACCTCTTCACTTATCCAACCATTTAGAAATGCATTTTTTACATCAAGTTGGAGGAGTCTCCAATTCCTTGCAGCAGCTACACTTATCAATGTTCTAATTATAGTCATCTTTGCAATTGGTGAGAATGTTTCCTCATAGTCTATACCATGAGTTTGTGAGCATCCTTTGGCAACTAATCTTGCCTTGTACCTCCAAACTGATCCATCTGAATTTCTTTTAACTTTATATACCCATCTGCAACCAATTACCTTTTGATTCGGTGACATTGGAACCAAATCCAAAGTTTCCATCTCCTTCAATGCATCTATTTCTTCTTTCATTTCCTTTTCCCAATTAGGGTTTTCCTTTGCCTCTTTATAGGTTGATGGTTCTTCTGAAATTGAATCTTTTGCACAGTAGATTGAATGCTTTGTAACAAATGTGGAATCATATCCATACCTTTCTTGTTGTTTCTTCTCTCTTGTTGATCTTCTAGGAGCTTGCTTGGAGCATTCTCCAACCTCTTGCATCTTTGCTTTGCCTCTTGACTTCCATAGTTTGTAATCCTTTTCTCTTTCATCTTGATCTATATCACTTCTTGGATCCTGGACATGTGTATCATGCTTGCTTCCTAATTGATGAGAATTAGAATCAAGATCATATGGTAGAGTTACATTTGGTTTGTCTTTATCATACCAAGACCTGTGTTCTTCAAACACATCTATTCTTGTAGTGAATTGCTTGGTTGAGGGATTATAGAACCTGTAACCCATATGAGTTGAATCATATCCAATAAACACTACCCTTGTTGCCCTTTCATCTAGCTTACCTCTTATCTGTGATGGTACATGAACATAAGCTAAACAACCAAACACCTTGCAATGTCCAAGACTAGGTTTTCTTCCATGCCATGCTTCATAAGGAGTCATACCTTGAAGTGATTTGGATGGTAGTCTACTGAAAAGGTACACAATAGTTGAAATAGCTTCTGCCCATAGATAATGGCAACTTTTTCTCTTCAAGCATTGTTTGGGTAGTCTATTGACAAGGTACACAACAATTGAAATAGCTTCTGCCCATAGATAATGTGGCAACTTCTTCTCTTCAAGCATTGTTTCTCCTCTCTGCAATTCCATTCAGTTGAGGAGAGTACCTGGCAGTCAGTTCCCTTTTGATACCTTTATCTTGCAAGAACTCATCAAAATATTTGGAGAAGTATTCTCCCCCTCCATCAAATTTGAGCTTCTTGAGTGATCTTATTCTCCACATGTGCTAGATACTTTTTGAAGCAATCAAACACTTCATTCCTACTTTTGAAGAGTATAGAATAGTCCATCTACTATGTTCATCAATATACCTTGATCCTACCAATGAAGTTTCTTGACTTGGTCCCCATACATCTGTATGTACTAAGTCCAATACGTTGTGGATGTAGCCTTTGTGGTTGAATGGTTGTCTTTGTGCCTTCCTAATCTGACATGCATCACACCTATTGATCATGTGTTGCTTTGATATGTTTGGCATTCCTAGAACACTTTGATCCCTTCATATATCCTTCAAGGTTCTTTCATTCACATGAGCAAGTCTCTTATGTCACACTTTAGGGTTTGATACCCAAAGTTGAATATAGTTATGTTCCTAGTTTCTCCTACTTCAAAAGTAAAGGGCCTACCATGCTTCTCACCTCTAGCTATCTTCTTAAAGCCTTGACATGGATCTTCCACAAAAGCTCCATGCTGGGTGAACCTAACTTGCAAGCCTTTTTCGACTATTTGGCCTACACTTATTAGGTTTTTAGTGATAGTGGGCATATAGAGAACTTTACTCAGAATGTTTGTTCTGCCATTGGAAGCTTTGACATTACCAATCTTCTCCACATTGTGCTTTATGTCATCCCTTGTTTGAACTTCATGTGTATCTTTTGGACTTTCGAAGTCAGATAGAAGAGCAATGCTTCCTACAACATGGTTGATTTGGAGCAGCTATTGATGGTGGATTGCTTCATTGCTATTGTTGTTGTAACCTTAATGTCCTCTGGATCTTTCAAAGATGACATTCATAGTAGTCATGCTAAGTATTCATAACCCATAATAAGTGATGGGTTCGTGTGTCACTGCATGGGTTGAAGAAAGTATGTGCCTTGTGCATGGCCTTGTAATGTGGCCCTATGCATGCGTACTCAAAAAACACATTGGAAGAAGTGTGGTGCAAAAAGTAGAGGTCTTGAGCTAAGTGCTTAAGGGTATGCTGACGAATAGCTTTCCTAATCTATCATGGTTATGGTGTTGCCAAAGTAAGGATTCTTACCATGGTGAATGGTTGATTGATGTTTATCTATTCGTGTTGTACACCCATCGTTATTATGGACCCTAGGCTGGTCTATCGTTGTCGATGAATGCCCTTGTTGAAAGTCCACTGATGAGATTTTTCGCGTGCCTGGTTCTGTCCCCTCTCTTCAAAGCAACATTTGCCAAATACTGAGAATTGAATTTCTTTATATTCCTTGACAAATAGCATTGGATAGCTACACCAATCTTAGTTTCAGATATTCTCTTTAGCTCACCATAAGTAGGAGTCTTCTCACCCAGTATACATACAGGGATTTGCAAGGTACCAAAACTACCCCTTGCAGATATCTCCTTGGGCTCGTACATACAGTAGTTAAGCATCCCTCAAGTTGCAGACCTTCAAGCTCTTCCCTTTTACCATGGTAAGGGGGAACAATAGTTGTGGTTGCCATGTGAATGCCAGGTTCTTGACATCTACCAAATAAGGGAGCAATAATATCATTGGCTTGCCGAGACACACTTCTATCAAGAATAATAAATGTGTAGTAATCAACGGTTCCACCTTCAACAAAGCATGACTCATTCATGATCCATAAGCCAAACCTAGGAACAAGCTCTCTTCTTTTTTTTTTTGAATATTGTCACTAAACAAGAAGAAAGATGTTAGTATCAAGAAAATAATTTACATATGTCAAATGTGTCTCATGTGCCCAGGATTCACAATTGGGCATATGCATGGCCATGCAATGTGGCCCTATATTAATGCATACTCTAGAAATGCATGACCTAAATGGTGCAAAAGACATGGTTATGCCAAAGGCACATGGTTGTGACACGTCGGGGCTTTCAATGTTCTTGTAGATGTGGATGCAGCCTTTGTTGAGGTATCCATTGGACCTCGAGATGTCAATTGATCATTCCTCCTTATAGGGATCCATTTGAGAACCATGTTCGACTGCTTAGAGATCACCTTGGGCTTCTTCATCTTTAGATGGTATCTTAAATTCTGTATCCCACGTGGTTGGTTCTTTGATTTTACAGGGGCTACGAGTGCTTTTGGCTTCCATACCCATACCATTGTTGCTGGTCTTCTGACTCTTGTTGAACAGGTGAATTGGTCTACTTTTGGTCTTGTTGTTTGGTTCTAACCCTTGCTTCGCCTTGACTTCTTTGTTGAGACTTTTCTCATGTGGGAGAGCATAGGTTATTGTGTATGTAAGAGCTTCTTGGGTACCCATATTTGTAATTGTCCTTATTGAACTGCCACTAATTTCTTAAGCACTTAAACTTGTCAGATACATTGTGATTGAGCTTGTTCTAGTTTCTTCGTTCGTCTTCTAGCCTGGTTGTCTTGCCTGGCTGGGAATTGTGGGGGCAAGGCTCGTGGTTTTCCTCCTTTTTGTACCGAGATCTGCGTCATGCACAAAATTGCTTTCTTATTGAATGGTGTCTTTCTATTTGATATAGCAGTTGTCTTGAACTGTTGTGCTTGCCTTTGTGGTGGAACTACTGTGGCTGCATTAGTCTTTGAAGAAGAAGAAAGATACACTCGCCTTGGAGCCTGTTCTTCCATGATTGACTCCTTCTCCATCATAGAGTTCTTGACACATACAACATCTTCTTCTATAAGATTAGTCTTAAAAGAACTAAGAGAATGTGTGACACTTGGATGTGTGAGCATGCAATTCTCCAATTCTAATGTAATGCACTGTTCATGTACCCAAACTTGAAGAATTTGACTTTTTAGGTTTAAGTTGATTGCATGGTCATAGATCCAATCTTGACCCAAGACAAGTGGTGCCATAAGATCCTCATCTTGACACACTAGCATTCTGACTCTCATTATAGGCAACTCAATAAGCCCAAACAACATCATGAAGTTGTTTATCCCAAAAGACAAGGTGGTGCCAAAGGCACATGTATGTCACACGTCAAGGCTTCTGATGTTACTTGGGGACATTGATGCAAGCTATACTTAGAGGTGTCCATTGGACCTTGAGATGACAACTAATCATTCCTTCTTATAGGGATCCATTTGAGAACCATGTTCGGCTGCGTAGAGATCACCTTGGGTTTCTTCATCTTCCGATGGTTTCTTAAATTATGTATCCCACATGGTTGGTTCTTTATGCGGGGGCTACTAGTGCTTTTGGCTTCCATATCCATACCATTGTTGCTGGTCTTCTGACTCGTGTTGAAGAGGTGAGTTGGTCTGCTTTTGCTCTTGGTGTTTGCTTTCGATCCTTGCCTCGCCTTGGCTTCTTTGTTGAGACTTTTCTCATGTGGGAGAGCATAGGTTGTTGTGTATGTAAGAGCTTCTTGGGTACCCATATTTGTAATTCTCCTTGTTGGAGTGCACCTAATTTCTTAGGCACCCAAACTTGTCGGATACCTTGTAGTTGAGATTGTCCTAGTTTCTTTGTTCATCTTTGAGGCTGGTTGGCTTGCTTGGATGGGAATTGTGGGGGCAAGGCTGATGGTTGTCCTCCTTTTTGTACCCAAATCTGCTTCATGCCCAGAACAACTTTCTTGTTGAATGGTGTCTTTCTATTCGATATTGCAGTTGTGTTGAACTGTTGCGCTTGCCTTTGTGGTGGAGCTATGGTGGTTGCATTAGACTTTGAAGAAGAAGAGAGATCCACTCACCTTCCAACCTGTTGTTCCATGATTGACTCCTTTTGCATCATAGAGCTTTTGACACATACAACATCTTATTCTATAAGATTATTCTTAGAAGAACTAAGACAATGTGTGACACCTAGATTTGTGAGCATGCAATTCTCTAATTCTAATGTAATGCATTGTTGATGTACCCAAACTTGAAGAAGCTGACTTCTTATGTTCAAGTTGAGTGCATGGTCATAGATCCAATCTTGACCTAAGACAAGTGGTTCCATAAGGTCCTCATCTTGACACACTAGCATTTTGATCGTTATTGGGACATCTTGAAGGTAGATGGGAAGTTCGACCTCGCCCAAACAAGGGGTCTCCACACCTCCCAATCCTTTGAGATAGGCTTCTATGAGATTGATGTTCAAGTGTAGAGCATGGCAATGTGAGAGTCTGATTGCACTAGTTGCAGCACCTGAGACAATCAAGACTCTCACAGTGCTTACATTCATGCCTTGTCCTATCTCTATGGTCACAAAGGGACATCCATCTATTATTCGAGGAGAAATTGCACACGATGTTTGGCACATGGGCATGTGATATCTTGGGGCATTGAGATTGACCTCTAGGCCTTGTCGCCTTAACTTATTTCTCCTAATATGCTCTCTAGCATCTGCCTATGCTTCTTCTCTAACCCTTTAACTCTTCGTCTTTTCTCTTCTTAGCAATGTTGAGTCTCATTAGCATATCCTCTGTAAGAGGTTCTTGAGATAGCTTGACTCTACATCCACTAATATAATTTGGCAAGATGTCACCTTCGAGGGTGGCCAATAAAACCGCACCACTAGTGGAAATTCTATTAATGATCATGGGTCCATATCCTCTTTTTTCCAATTTACGAGCATGCTGCTTTAGTGTGTAAGCTAACACTAGGTCTCCTTCTTTCAATCCTTTATCCTTGATATGTGCATGAAAGTATGCCTTTTGTCTTTTCTTTGCAGCATAAATGCCTGCTGTCGCTCGTAGCCTCGTCTCACCTAAGTGTTCTAGATCAAAGATCCTAGAGGACAACTCGTGTCCATTCTACTCATGCTCTTGTGCTACTTTTAAAGCTGGGACTAGGAAATCTAATGGTAGCACAACATTATGTCCAAAGACCATCTGAAATGGAGTGGCATTGAGTACCATTTTGTAGGAAACTTGGTAAGCCCAAACAACATGATGAATTTGTTTATCCCAATCAAAGCATTTATTGTTTACCAGTTTTGTCAATACATTACATAGGATCTTATTGTTGTTCTCGGCTTGTCCATTAGCTTATGGATGATAGGGGGCAAACTTCTTATGTATCACCAAGAGATCTTGGAGAAGGTTTTCAATGACTTCATTCAAGAAGTGCATGCCTCTATCACTTACTAACTCTATTGGTAATCCATATATGGTGAACACGTTCTCGAATAAGAACTTAGCCGTAGTGTGAGCATCATTGTTTGTCATGGCTTTTACTTCTACCCACTTTGTAAGATAATCTATGTCTACAATAATGTACTTTGCATGGGAGTTTCTAGATTGGGGGGGGGGGGGGTTAATAGGACCTACAAAGTCTATGCCCCACTTCGAGAACGCACGTCCTCCCATCATTGGCCTTAGAGGCATCTCATATTTTCTAATAGGATATTGGGCACGTTGGCATGTGTCGCATTTCTTCACATAGGTATGGGCATGCATATGAAGAGTGGGTCACCAAAATCCTGAGAATAGAATGGTCTTAATTACTCAGTCAGGACCAAAGTGTCCACCTGCAACACCACTATGTGCAGTTTATAAGACTTTCAAAGTCTGATTCATGAACGCACAATCTTAAGTAGCCATCTTTGCCTCTTTGGTATAGGTTGTCTCGAACTAAGAAATAGTCTTGAGGCTCTTGCTTCATGCTTCATTTTCTTGTTAGGATAGCCTCACTAGGTAGTGTTCTCGATCTCATAAATTCTACCAATGGAGCACTCCATTCTGGAATTAGCAACACATGATAAAGGGTGGCATACTCCACTAGGGGTTTTTCCTTGCACAATAGACAATTCTTAATCCACTCATGCATTTCTTTATCTATGTTAGGCCAGTACACTCCTAAACATTATAGATTTTTTAATGTTCGTTGTTTAGAATAGTGATTGCTAGCAATCCTCTATGAGCATGTTGCAACCAACTACTATGTTCATCATCCTTGACACAGCAAGCTAGTACACCCTTCGTATCTTGTTTGTACATACTTCCTTCCAATATTTGATAGTTTTGTGATCTTAAAATTTCCTCTTTGTTTGTTCTCACATTCTTATTTGCGGGTCTGAAGGTTAGTACAAGTACAAACTTATTTGCCCATTTAGGAACAACTTCTAAATTGAACAAATAAGCGTCAGGCCATTCATCAAACACTCCTTGCGGTGGCTCTCCTGAAGTGATGCGAGAAAGATGGTCCGCCCTAAGGTGTGTCCTACCTTTCCTAACAACCACTTCAAAGTCATATTCCATTAGTAAGAGGAACCATCTCACTAAGTGTCCTATATTGCAAGGTTTATTGACTAAATATAGTAACACTTGATGATCATTGAAAAACTTGACCTTATTGGCCAATAGATAGTGTCTAAACTTCTTCACGGCATATACCATGCCTAAGCCTTCTCTTTCAGTTGTGTAGTTTCGTTCAACTGCGTTTAGCTGTCTACTAGCATATGCTATGGGCAAATCTAAATTTCCTTCACCTGTGGGTTGTGCTAGCACACATCTTATTGCATGATTGGATGCATATACATGGACGTGGAATGGTTTATTCCAATCAAGAGTGGTCAGTATTGGTGTTGTGTAGAAGCGTTTCTTCAACTCATTGAAGGAATTTTCGCATTAGTCATTCCACTCAAAATTTGTCATTAAGGCATAAAGAGGTTTAGCTATGATTGCATACATGTGGATAAACCTACGGTAATATCCACAATGTCCCATAAAGGCTTGTACCTCTTTAACATTCATTGGCCTTGGAAACTCTGCTATGGCTTTGACTTTTTCCTCATGTGTTGATATTCCATTCTTAGAAACAATGTGACCTAAGATCTTACCTTGATGTACCATGAATACACACTTTTCTGGGTTTAGACAAACTTGATATTCTCTGCACTTGTTGAAGATCTGTCTGAGCTCAGGGATGTGGTGGTATCTTCTTTCTTGGGAATGAGCAGATAAATCGTCCACATATACTTCTAAGCTCTTTCGCAAGAAACTCTTTGAAGACATGACACATGAGCCTTTGGAATGTTGCAGCTACATTTGTGAGTCCAAATGGCATCACACGAAATGCAAAGACTCCCCACTCTGTGGCAAAGGCCATTTTATGTTGATCTTCTGGGGAAATGGCTACTTGGTTGTAACCTAAAAATCCATCAAGGAAGCTATAAACTTCCTTGCCCCCAACACACTCCAATAAATGTTCGGTGATTGGAAGAGGACAACTATCTCTAATCGTAGTGGCATTAATGTTTTTAAGGTTAATACCCACTCGCAACTTTCCATTCTTCTTAGGCACCACTACAATGGGGGATACCCATTCAGTATGCTCAATCTCATTGATGAATCCAGCTTCAATCAACCTATCAATTTCTTCTTTTGTTTTGGTTGCATATGTATCATTATATGTGTAGGGATTTTGTTTGGTGGGCTTTGCATCGGCCATCATGGGAATCGTATGAGAGAAAATTTTCAGATCTACCCCCTTCAGGTCTCTATAGCTCCCCTCAAACACGTCCCTATATTCTCTTAATAAAGCTACAAGCTCTGCTTCTTCTCGTGCACTTAGGTCTTCTCCTATGTACATACATCAATCTTCGTTCCCTTTAATGGTTACTACAATTCTTTTGGTCTTTTCTTTATATCATATGCTTCTCTTGTGGCGGCCTCTGTCTTAGGCATTCGTACCAAAATTTTCCTATCTTCCACTTCACATTTCTTGAAATTCTCTTGTACTTCAAACAATGATTCCTCCTCTTCTTGTTTCACTGCTTTTCTTTTCTTTTTCTTTTGACTACCTTCACTTTCATCCCTTGTATTTATCATTTTAATGCTTGTGAGAGGTTCTTATTCTTTTTTAGTAAATACTCCTGCATCTTCTAGATAGTGCTCCTCTAAGTCAAAGTAAGTATCCATCATAATGGACTCTAGATCATCATCGTTCTCTTCTTCTCCTATGACATTACTAGGGTCACACTCTTCTAGCACGGGCTCACACATGAACATAGAGATATCATAACCCTCCTCATCACAATGAGGTGTCCACTATTCTTCATTGATAGCAATGTCCATGGTGGCTAAGATTTCTGCCCAACCATGAGGCTCGTATTCCTCATCTGGAAAGATCATCAGTGTGTAGGAAAGGTCTCTAACTGGTCTGTCTCCTTGAGAAGTTCCTTCTTCTCTTGCTTTTCGGCATCTTTCCTCTTCCTCTACAACTTTGCACATCCACAAATGAGTATCTTCATGCATCTAGGATGGATAAGATGAACTTCTAGAATGCACAGAGATTGAATCTTCTTATGCCTTGTGGATAGGATTCCACAGTAGGGTGGGTACATCTTTGAATGTGCAATCCTTCAAATTGACCTTGGTTGTGACCCCTAAGTGTTGCAAGTACAAGGATTTGGTCCCCCAATCCTGTACTATTTGTAGTTGTTGTAGGAAGGGTCTTCCTAATATCATCTCATAGATGTTATTTTTGCCAAAGTCACATATAGCAAAGGTGTGTTCAAACTACCAATTGCTCTAATCTTTCTAGTAAGCCCTGGAAATACAAACCCGATTTGATAGAATTTGTCTGATTGAACAACTGACTGGTCTCGAGCATAGCTTGAGCTAGTTCTACCATTTTCATACACATTTTTGTTCGTTCAATCTCTAAATTTTCTCTAGGGTAGCTCTTGTCTAGGTTTGTAGTTGTTGGCCCTTCTTCAAGTCGAACTGTGTAGGCCTTGAACATCATGTCTAAGCCTTCTCGGGTTAGATTTGCAAGAACACACCCTGGTAGTGGTCTATTTACAATGAATGGTGGGGTAGGACGAGGTGGAGTGGATGGAGCTTCAATGTGCGAGAGACTTTGAGAGGCAATACCTTCTATTTTGCTTTTTGCATCTCTCAGGCTTTCTTCAAGTTTAGATAGCTTTCTATTCCACTTGCGATTGGCCTTCTCTCTAGTATCCTTCCATGTTCTTGTTTTCCTCTTACTAGGCTCTCCTAATTCACTTGAATTTTATTGTTAAGCTTGCTTATCTCGTTTTAAGGCTTGTGCCTTGGTAACTACCTATATAGGATCCACATTACCACTACATGAACTTGAATCCACCACTAAGCCTACCACATTAATCGGTGTAACCTTGCATACACTAGAGGGGTTCCTTGGACAATCTCTTGGGAGATGTTCTTTGCCACACTCAAGACAAAATGCTTGTACTTTGATGGCTTGTCCTTGACCTAGAGATGCTACATTCACGAATGAAATGGTGGCCCTGACATCTAAAACATGGTCCTCTAGGGGTTTGTGGTCTTACTTGTCTCAACAGGGGCCTGGGGTTTGGATTCGTGTACATAACATTGGAGTATTCTGGCTCCCAATTTTGTTTCATAGGTGGTGCCTCATATTGATACGAGTAAATCTCACTATTCTCTAGTGACTCTATGTAATAAGCTCGTTGACTATCTTCATGGGTGTAGTTAGAGCTCTGAGCATGAGGGTCATTTTTTAAGACTAATGGGGTCATTGGTACCAGTTCTCTATTAGGGTTCTCCTCTACCATTGCTTACTTAATTGGAATCGCATTGTTGGGAGTTGGTAGTTAGTTTCCTAGGGTTGTTTGTGGCCTATATGATCCCTAATATTGCTGCTCATACTGAGGTTGATATTGTTGTTGCAGCCTATGATATGGCTATTGATATTGGTTCTGATACGTACCCTATGGGTAAGGTTGCTCATAATTCTTTCTAATAGCCTGCCTATTGTATGGACAATCTTGAGCCATATGGTTTGTGTATTTTCTCTCAATAGTGCAATATGGAGCATTTGTTTCTCTCATGTATTAGTTTTGCATTGAGCATACATTGGCCATGTGGTCTCCTCCACAAGTATAACATTTCCATGAATGAGGTGATCCTTGGTGTTTGTTTATTTTGAACTCCTAGCGTCTTGGCAACCTGCTCAGCTATCTCATCTATCTCCGTGCAGGCTCTGGAAGTATGACTAATAGAACTCTCAGAATTCTTATAGAGTCTGGACAATTCTAATTCCTCACCCAAGTTTTCTTCTATGTCAATGCACATCAGCACTCACTCTTCTATGGATCTAGGCTCCTTCAAGTACACATATGATCTTATCTTTGTGCTTAGTAAGCCATCTAAAGACAAAGCCACTTGTTTGGTCGTGTGGGTAGCTTTGGAACATGGCATCTTTCTAGGTACTATCTGTACCGTCTTCCTGCAAGTCATAGTGTTTCTTGGGGTGTCTGCTTGAAGCTGTGGATCAAAGATGATGTGTTATGCATGATGCCGCTCTTGGAAAATTCTACAATGAATTCATCTATATCTCGATAGTTACGACTATTCACGTGTTGAAACCAAGCTAAGGCAATACCCTTAAGATTCAAACCAAATGCGTTGAATTGGGTGAACAAGGGTCCTCAACCTGCTCAGCTCTTAAGACTTGTTTGAACTTGGCCACATGATCATAAGGATCTCTTGACCCGTCAAAGTAGTTCTTCATTGCCTTAACCACTTGAGAGGGTCTAAGGGTTCTTGGATGCTCTTGAGGTCTAGGGAATGGAAAATCATGTTCATCTGTTTGATGTCTATGTGCTCGATGTCTCTCCCTTTCAGGTCTTTCACCCTCGTGTCCTAATCTGTCTTTGCCCACCATGTGTGCAAAGCTTACCTCGGGCCTATCTCTGGTCTTTCCCTCTGGGTTTCATGAGTCCGGGATGATCCTGCTCCTTGGAGGCCATGCAAGACATTAGATCTTGGTGGAGGGAAAATCAATTCACCTTGCCAAGTGTATGCATGCCTATAATGCTCTATTACCAAGAACATTCTCTCTGATGTGTTATCTAGATAGACAACTTTGCCTGGTGTCTTAGGGTCTTTGAATTCATAGATGGTGATTATTGGGTTAGGTTGATATAGCTTGAATCTCCAAAAGGCTTCCTCCATTTCCCTATTCAAGAATAGTCCTATGCTTCTGTTCTCTTGAGGGATCCAATAAAGAGTGATCACTCTGGTCAAAACTGACTTGCCTTTAGGAGTCTTGGATTCTCGTCCTAGGTCCCCTTGCTCTTGGTCTCCTATCTCATTCTCACGAATAATATTTCCAAACTCATATGTCCTATCTGGTAAGGTGGTGACCACGTACATGGTTCCTTGCTTATCAATATAGGAACCCTCTTCAAACTTGACCACTGGGTGTTCAAGTCCGAAAGGTTGATCGGGATTTTTGAGTTGGACAAGAGATCTTCTGAAGCCATGCTCATAGATGTGAGCACCTAATCGGTTGTTCTTGATATACTCCAATTGTATCTTATAGGGACCTTCTCGTGTCTGTAAATAGGCAATGCCTGACTTACCTATGGGTCTTTCCATGCTAAAAGACATTTCTGAATCACTTGTGTCCAAACTTAGCATGTAGGGGTAACCACTAAGTTGTTGTGCCGATGACCTAGCTATATGGTTGACACTAGCCTCAAAAGATCTTATGCTTTGTCTATCCTTGCCTAAGTATCTACCCGATCTCAGGTTCATATGCTTTGGTTAAGAGTCCAAAATTTCCCCTTTTTACCACTCAAATCCTTTGGAGCCCCCTTGGCTTCCTAATCCCACCTCAAGGTCAACTCCAAGGAGCTATAGAGCTCAAAAAATGGACTTTTGATGAGAAAGTTATGTCAATTCAGGCTCCTGAGGGTCAAAATAGGAAAACAGGATCTTATGAGAAAATCACGATTTTGATTCAAAATTGCGATCTTGAGCAACTTTGAAAACCATGATTTTCACTGAGAATCTTGATCCTGAACAACTTTGAAAACCAGGATTTTCACTAAGAATCTAGATCCTGAACAACTTAGAAAACCCTAGTTTTCACTAAGAATCGCGATCTTGAACAAATCCAAAAAAACGTGATCCTCACAGAGAATTGTGAAAAATGCAATCCTGATAGAGAATCCTGTTTTTGAGACACCTCAAAATCACAATTTTGAGAATAACCTCAAGATCGTGTCTTTCCTTAGAATTGTGTTTTGTGAAAATCGTGATTTTGAGAATGACCAAAAAATTGCAATTTTGACTAAAAATCTTGTTTTGTCAAAATCATGTTTTTATCATGTTTGATTGAAAATCATGTCTTGTCAAAGTTGTGCTTTTGACTTGAAAATTACGATTATGATTGAAAATCGTGTTTTGTGAAAATCGTGCTTTTGACCTGAAAATCACAATTTTGACTAAAAATCGTGTTTTTGACCTGAAATGCACGATTTTGTTTGAGGATCATGCTTTTAAGAATCACCGAAAAATCACAATTTTGAGAATGACCAGAGAATCATGTTTTTGAGAAACTTAGAGAATCTCGATTTTGGCACAACCTGAGAATCAGGATTCTAAGAATGACCTCAAAATGGTTTTCTTTTTGAGAATGCTTTTAGGTGAGAAATTCCAAAACTAAGGAAATCGTGATTTTCAAAAAATTTGAATTTTTCACAGAATCGTGATTTTCACCACAGAATCACACTTTTTTGAGATATTTGGTGGGAACTTTGAATTTCAGCACGGAGACCTGCGCATCGAGCATAGGGTCATGGAAATCATAGAAACTTGCACACACAAGCACCTCACCACTCTCTCTCCCCTTCTTGCACACCCACGAATGAAAAATGAGATGAAAACATGGAAAACATAGTGAAAAACGAAATCTTTCGGTGAAAAGGAAGATGGAAGAAGATGGAGATGGTGCTGACGATGAAGATGGAGAAGAAAAATCAGAAAAATAATAGAAAATGACTAGTTTCTACGTTCGAACCTCGCAAATCTATGATCTTATTGTCAAAATGCTCGTCCTCGAAGCTCTCTCCTCAGCAACACTACCAAAATTTGGTGTAGCTCAAGCGTAAGCACCACCTCCTTTACTTGTCAATCCGCGGAGATGTGAGGATTGGTATGAAGAACATGAGCATGTCAACGCACAAATGTGTGAGTGAGAAGCACACTAGGATGCATACACATACACACATACACACACACACACACACAAGACAAGATCAAAGAGAGGAACAATCGAAAATACGTATTAAAAAGAACTCTCTTACGAAGCTCAAATCTCTAACTAACTAAATCTCTAACAAGCCAACTCTCTAACCAGCTAACCTAAAAAATGAGCTCTCTAGCTCTTTTTATAGTTTTTTGAGTAGTTTTGGCCTTGTCCAGACCTAGTGTCTGGCCTAGTTAAAAATTAGGTTCTAGGGCTTATTTGAGGGCTCAAACAGAGTCTAAAAAACATGAAAATTGGTGGGTAGATACTTATAATATTCCTCAAGCTGGACTCCTTGGCTTGAACAAAGTGGATTTATAAAAAGGTGAAATGATATTTACAATGATTTTAGTGATCAAAATCACTGTTTTTGTAAGGGATTCTTTTGAAAATTTGACATACACTTCTTGGAGCTCCCTACTTGCTCCCTCTTCTTGTGTGTCCCCTTTTCATATGTGTGTCCATGCTTGTGCTTGACCTTGAGTTCCAACATAGCGGCATTAAAGTTTTTAAGGTTAATACACACTCATTAACTTTTCGTTTTTCTTGGGCACCACTACAATAGGGGACACCCATTCAGTATGCTCAATCTCATAGATAAATCTAGCTTCAATCAGTCTCTGAATCTCGTCTTTTATTTTTCTTTCACAAGTGTCATTATATGTGTAGGGCTTTTGTCTAGTGGGCTTAGCATCAGCTGTCATGGGGATTGTTTGAGAGCATATTTCTAGCTCTACTCCCTTTAGGTCTCTATAGGTCCATGCAAACACATCCCTATATTCCCTTAATAGAACTACAAGCTCTATTTCTTCTTCTGAACTTAGGTCTTCTCCTATGTATGTACATCGCTCTTTGTTCCCTTCTATGGTTAGTATTATTTTTTTGTTCTTTTCATTGTTATCATATGGTTCTCCTCTGATGGCTTCTCTCTTAGGTATTTGTACCAAAATTTCTCGGTCTTCAACTTCATGTTCTAGAAATTCTCTGGTACATTGAACAATGATTCCTCCTTTGCTTTTGCCACTAATTTTCTTTTCTTTTCTTCTGATTGCCAACACCTTCCTCCCTTCAATTTACTGTCTTAATGCTTGTGAGAGGTTCTTTTCTTTTCTTTTCTTTTGATTGCCAACACCTTCCTCCCTTCAATTTATTGTTTTAATGCTTGCGAGAGGTTCTTCTTCTTTTTGGCTATATACTCCTAAATTCTCTCCATATTGCTCCTCTGAGTTAAAGCAACTATCCATCACAATGGATTCTAGATCATCATCATTCTCTTCTTCTTCTATGACACTACTAGTGTCACACTCTTCTAGCAAGGGCTCACACATGAACACAGAGATATCATAACCCTCCTCATCACCATGAGGTGTCCACTGTTGTTCATTGACAGCAATGTCCATGGTGGCTAAGAACTCTACCCAACCATGAGGCTCAAATTCCTCATCTCGAAAGATCATCGGTGTGTAGGCTGGGTCTGTAACCGTTCTCGCTCCTTGAGAAGTTCCTTCTTCTCTCCCTTTTAGGTGTCTTTCCTCTTCCTTTGCGACCTTACACATCCACAACTGAGTATCTTCATGCATCCAACATGGATCAGAAGAACTTTCAGAATGCATAGAGATTAAATCTTCTTGTGCCTCTTGGATAGGATTCCACTGTAGGGATGGTACATCTCTAAATGTATAATCCTTTAGATTGACCTTGGTTGTGACCCTTAAATGCTGCAAGTACAAGGAAATGGTTCCCCAATCTTGTACTATCTGCGGTTGTCATAGGAAGGGTCTTCCTAAGATAATCTCAAAGATGTTATTTTTGTGAAAGTCACATATAGCAAAGGTGTGTTCAAACTCTACACCACAAGCGGTTAGAGTTATCCCTTCTAGAAATCCTAGAGGTCTTTCAATATGGCCATTAGCCATTTGAAGCTTAATTCTAGTTGGTCTTAATGTAGGTGTGCCCCATTGCTTCCACAAAGAGGTGGTCGCAATCGCAACACCAGCACCTGAATCTAAGATAGCTTTGGTTGTGTAACCTTGGTAGGTGATTGGAAGATAGGTATAACCTTCTTCACCTTCACTCATGTCTTCTATTTTGTTTAAAGGTATCTTCGAGACTTTCTGCTTAGGGCTTGCTTTTGGTATATTTGTATCAAGTTTTGGAACTTGATCCGCCCCATGTTTCCATAGCTCTGGTTTTACTTTGAGGAGCTCTTCTAAGGTGATATGACACTGGACTTTAGTGTTCTTCACAACTTCAATGTTTCTTGGAACCACTGAGTCTTCATTTCTTATCAATATTGTGGGAGCCTTGATCTCGAGAGATTCAGCTTCCTTACGCCAGTGAATTCTGACAACTCTTGTAAAGAATTAGATTCAGAATCTAATCTTTCATCTTCTTGTGCTCAACTTGGTCTCCGTAAATAGATGGAATGTCTTGGGGGAATTGATCATGAAGATCATAAACTTTCATTAGCAACAACTGGTTGAACCTATGATGGTGAAGAAACCTACGGGTTATTTACCAAGTTCTCTAATCTTTCTAGTAAGTCCTGGAAATGCAAACCCTATTTGATAGAATTTGTTTGATTGAACAATTGATTGGTCTCAAGCATAGCCTGAGCTAGTTCTATCATTTTCATGCACATTTTTGTCCGTTCCATCTCTAAATCTGCTCTAGGGTAGCTCTTCTCTAGGTTTGTAGTTGTTGGCCATTCTTAAAGTCGAGTCTGGTAGGCATTGATCATCATGTCCAAGCCTTCTAGGGTTGGATCTGCAAGAATAGACCGTGGTTGTGGTCTATTTACAATGACGGTTGGGGTTTTTTGAGATGTGAGGTTTTTGAGATGCAATGTCTACAATATTTATTTTTGCAGTCCTCAGGCTTTCTTCTAGTTTTGATACCTTTCTAGCCCACTTACGATTGGCTTTCTCTCTAGTATCCTTCCAAGTCCATGTTTTCCTCTTACTAGGCTCTCCTAATTCACTTGACTCTTATTGTTCAGCTGGTTTAGCCTGTTTTAAGGCTTGTGCCCTAGCGACTGCCTGTATACGAGCCATGTTAACACTACTTGAACTTGAATCGAGCACTAAGCCTACCACATTAATGGGTGTAACCCTAGGTGCGCTAGAGGGATTCTTGGGACAATCTCTTGGAAGATGTTCTTTGCTACACTCAGGACAAAAGCCTTGTATTGTGATGTTTTTCCTTGTCTCGGAGTTGGTGGGTGGGGACATTCATGAATAAAATGGTCACCCTAACATCTAAAACATGGTCCTCTAGGGGTTTGTGGTCTCATTTGTCTCAATCAGGGCATAGGCTTTGGATTCGTATACATGACATTGGAGTATTCTGGATCCTAATTTTGTTTCATAGGTAGTGCCTCATATTGATACAGATAAATCTCACTATGCTTAGGTGACTCTGTGTAATGAGCTTGTGGACTATCTTCATGGGAGTAGTCTGAATTTTGAGCATGAGGGTCATTTTCTGAGACCAAAGAGGTCATTGGCTCCAATGCTCTATTAGGGTTCTCCTCTGCCACTGCATACTTAACTGGGATCACATTGGCAGGAGGTGGTAGTTGGTTTCGTAGGACTAGTTGTGGCCTATATGGTGCTTGATATTGCTATTGGCATTGAGGTTGATATTGTTGTTGTGGCCTATAATATGGATGTTGGTATTGGTTGTGATACCTATACTATTGGTAAGGTTGCTGATAAGTCTGTCTAAGATCCTGCCTATTGTAGGGGCAATCTTGAGCCATGTGGTTCGTGTATTTTCTCTCAATAACACAATAGAGAGCATTAGGGTTTCCTTGGGGTTGAGCCATCATCAAGCAAACACTAGCCATGTGGTCTTCTCCACACTTGTAACATCGCTTCAATGAGGTGCCCCTTGGTGGTTGTCTATTTTGAACTCCTAGCTTCTTTGCAACCTGCTGAACTATCTCATCTATCTCCATGGAGGTTCTGGAGGTATGACTAGTAGAACTGTCAGAGTCCTTATAGAGTTTGGACAATTCTAACTCCTCACCCAAATTGTCTTCTATCTCAATACACATTCGCACACACTACTCTATGGATCTAGGCTAGTTCAAGTACACATATGATCTTAACTTGCTACTTAGTAAGCCATCTAAAAACAAGGCCACTTTTTGGCTCGTGTGGGTAATTTTGGAACAGGGCATTTTTGTAAGTACTGTCTGAACCGTCAGCCTGCAAGTCGAACTATTTTTTGGGGTGTCTCCTTGAAGCCCTGGATCAAGGATGATGTTTTATGCTTGTTGCCACTCTTGGAAAATTCTACAATGAATGCTTCTAACAGTTGACCTATATTTTGGTAGTTGCGATTGTTTAGGGGTTGAAACCAAGCTAAGGCAATACCCTTGAGAGTCAAACCAAATGGCTTGAATTGGGTGAACAAGTCCTCAACCTGTTCTGCTCTTAACACTTGTCTGAACTCAAACACATGATCATAAGGATCTCCTAACCCATCAAAGTAGTTTTTCATTGCCTTGAACACTTGAGAGGGTGTAAGGGTCCTTGGGTACTCTCGAGGTCTAAGCAATGGAAAATCTTGTTCATCTCTTTGGTGCATATGTGCTCTTGCCCAGGTCTCTCTCTAGCTCTTTCCCTCTAGGTTTCATGAGCCTTGGAGGCCATGATAAACATTAGATCTTGGTGGATGAAAAATCAATTGGCCTTGCCAAGTGTATGCATGGTTTCCATGCTCTGATGCCAAGAATATTTTCTCCGAAGTGTTATCTAGATAGACAACTTTACCTGGTATCTCAGGATCCTTAAACTCATAGATGATGACTCATACTATTTTGCTAGGTTGATCTCGCTTGAATCTCCAAAATTCTTCCTCTATTTCTCTATTAAAAAATAGTTCTATTCTTTTGTTGTGTAGGGGAATCCACTCTAGAGTGATCACTCTAGTCAGGACATATTTTCCTTGAGGAGTCTTGGGTTCTCATCTGAGGTCTCCTTGCTCTAGGTCTCCTATCTTGTTCTCGAGAATGACATTTCCAAACTCATCTTTCGTGTGTGTTAAGCTAGGTACCACATACAAGAAGAAGCTCCATCTGTGATAGTAGACTGTGAAGTAGAAGAACCTGCGGGTGTTTGATCTACACCTGCCACTATGTTCCAAAGTTGTTTTGCAACAAGAACATGCTTCATCATGTAAGACCACATCGGATAGTTGGTCCCATCAACCTTATCTTCAGCTTGAAGCATGCCAAACAAGTCATTGTTTCCCGCCATTTCATTAAAGAACAAGAATGTGACAAATTCTTTACTTCGACAAAAGGTGAAATGAATGTTGAAATTTTATCTCACAAACCATCACTCTGATGGCGATTCTGACTGCACGAATGGCTAAAATTCACTATTCTGTGCTAAATTCAATTCGCACTATTAAAAGTGCACGCATGCCATGATGCAAAAAACCGAAACTTGAGAAGGAGCTAAACCTGCTCTGATACCACTGTTGGGTGTGTGTAGAAGTGCAAGAGACACACGAGAAGCACACACAAGGAGCACAAATGCATTAAGACACACGGAGAAGACAGATGGCTAGAATAGCTCTCTCTATTGACAATGAACTGAACTGAAGTAAGAGCTGAATAATATCCCTAAGTACAAAGTACCACCACATATGAGTGAATCATGTATGTGGTAACACGGGGAAAAACCTCTAGCCAGCACTAGAGTAAAAAGTGCCCATGTATAGGGAAAAGGTTCACATCAAAGCTACTCGAGAAACATATAAGTGTAACAGAACTCAGAGACACTAAGAACATAGGATTGTTCAATTATAATACTCAAAGCCTATTAGACTGAGAGGTTTGGCATCAAAGATTGGATCACATTAAAGAAAGATCCTTCAAGCAAATAAATAGAGATCAAAGTGTGCTTCGACTACCTAACATTCCACATCAATATATCATTTACAAGTGGAGTGCATGTCAATTTGGGAAATCTTGGAGGCAATCATTCACAAAGAAGGGGTACATACATGGAGACATTCTTAATCTTGTTCATAGAAATGTTTGGGGACAAAGCAAAGAGCCATCCGTCTTAGGTTCAAGGTACTATGTGTCATTTATAGATGATTGTAGGAGATGGACCATTCTTTATTTTATGAAACATAAAGATATAGTGTTATCATGTTTTAAGAAGTATCTAGCTCTTGTGGAAAATCAAACAAGTAAAACCCTAAAAAGACTAAGACTTGATGGAGGGGGAGAATACTTCTCTCATAAATTTTATTCCTACTTGCATGATAGGGGAATCAAGAGATAGACAACTAATAGAAACACACCAGAATGGAATAGTAGAGAGGAGAAATAGGAGCATATTGGAAGCAACATAAGCCATATAAAATGAGACGAAGTTATTTATTTACTTATGGGCACATGTAGTATCCAGTACCACATACCTCAAAAACAGGTTGCCCTCGAAAGCATTGGATGATATGAATCCTTATGAAGCTTGTAAAAAAATAATTCCAAGCTTGGATCATTGCAAGATATTTGGACCTATTACATATGCACACATACCATCTTAAATCAAAGGTAAACGTGATCCTAAGCCAGTGAAGTGTGTCTTTATAGGCTGTGATCTTAATCAAAATGGTTATAAGCTATAAAACCTTAGAACCAAAGACTTCATAGTTAGTCAAGATGTGGTGCTTGATAAGAAGAAATCTTGTTTTGAAGATGATCCTAGGAAGATCAATCTATCATATGATTGGAGGAAGACTTTCCAAGAACCTCAAGAACAATACACAAACATTTGATGTTAAAAGTGATTCTAAAGATGATCAAAAGACTCCTAGGTGGGAGATCAACTCATGGAACTCCAAAGGTAAATCCAAGGTACAAGAGTTGAGGGATATTATAGAATCCTTTCAACAAATCATTTTTAGATCTATAAGGGAAAAGAAGAAGCCAAAAAGGTATGGGTATGAAACATCTTTGGTAACCAAACATTCTAGTTATATAGCTTTGTCTATCCTTGCCTAAGTATCTACCAAATCTGAGGTTCATGTGCTTTGGTTAAGAGTCCAAAATTTCCCCTTTTTACCGCTCAAATCCTTTGGAGCCCCCTTGGATTCCTAATCCCACCTGAGGGTCAACTCCAACGAGCTATAGAGCTCAAAAAATGGACTTTTGATGAAAAAGTTATGTCAAATCAGGCTCATGAGGGTCAAAACAGGGAAACAGGATCTTATGAGAAAATCACAATTTTGCTTGAAAATCGCGATCTTGAGCAACTTTGAAAACCATGATATTTAGTGAGAATCGTGATCTTGACCAACTTTGAAAACCACAATTTTCACTGAGAATTGAGATCTTGAACAACTTAGAAAACCTCAATTTTCACTAAGAATCACGATCCTGAACAAACCCAAAAAAACGTGATCTTGACAGAGAATCATGAAAATGCGATCTTGATAGAGAATCGTGTTTTTGAGACACCCTGAAAATGACAATTTTGAGAATGACCTCAAGATCGTGTTTTTCCTAAGAATCGTATTTTGTGAAAATTGCGATTTTGACTGAAAATCCTATTTTGTCAAAATCGTGTTTTTATCCTAAAAATCGTGATTTTGATTGAAAATCGTGATTTTGATTGAAAATCGTGTTTTGTCAAAATTGTGTTTTTGACCTAAAAATCAGGATTTTGACTAAAAATCAGGATTTTGACTAAAAATCGTGTTTTTTACTTGAAAATCACGATTTTGACTGAAAATTGTGTTTATGTTTAAATCGTGTTTTTGACCTGAAATGCGCGATTTTGTCTGAGGATCGTGTTTTTAAGAATCGCCAAAAAATCACGATTTTGAGAATGACCAAACAATCATGTTTTTGAGAAACTTAAAGAATCTCAATTTTGAGTGCAACTTGAGAATCACGATTCTGAGAATGAACTCAAAATCGTGTTCTTTTTGAGAATGCTTTTAGGCGGGAAATTCCAAAACTAAGGAAATCATGATTTTCAAAAAAAATGAATTTTTCACATAATCGTGATTTTCACCATAGAATCGCGATTTTCTAAGATATTTGGTGGGAACTTCAAATTTCAACATCAAGGCCTACACATTGAGCGTAGGGTCATGGAAATCATAGAAACTTGCACACACAAGCACCTTGCTGCTCTATCTCCCCTTCTTGCACACCCACGAATGAAAAATGAGGTGAAAACGTGGAAAATCTAGTGAAAAATGAAATCTTTCGGTGAAGATGAAGATGGAAGAAGATGGAGATGGTGAATGATGAAAATGGAGAAGAAAAATCAGAAAAATAATAGAAAATGACTAGTTTTTACCTTCCAATGTTGCAAATCTATGATCTTACCATCACAACGCTCATCCTCAAAGCTCTCTCCCCAGCAACGGTGCCAAAATTTGGTGTAGCTCAAGCATAAGCACCACCTCCTTTACTTGTCAATCCGTGGAGATATGAGGAATGGTATGAAGACCATGAGCATGTGACCGCACAAATGTGTCAGTGAGAAGCACACTAGCATGCACACACATACACACACGCACACAAGGCAAGATCAAAGAGAGGAACAATGGAAAATTTCTATTGCAAAGAACTCTCTTACAAAGCTCAAATCTCTAACTAGCTAAATCTCTAACAAGACAACTCTCTAACAAGCTAACCTAAAAAATGAGCTCTCTGGCTGTTTTTATAGTTTTTTTTGTAGTTTTGGCCCTGTCCAGACCTAGTGTCTGGCCTAGTTAAAAATTAGGTTCTAGGGCTTGTTTCGGGGCTCAATGTTACACTTATGTGTTCCTCGAGTAGCTTTGATGTGGACCTTTTCCCTATACATGGGCACTTTTTACTCTAGTGCTAGCTAGAGGTTTTTTCCCCATGTTATAACATACTTGATACTCTCATATGTGGTGGTACTTTGTACTTAGGGATATTATTCAGCTCTTACTTCAGTTCAGTTCATCAATCAGCCATCATCTTCTCCGTGTGTCTTGCTACGTTTGTGCTCCTTGTGTGTGCTTCTCGTGTGTCTCTTGCACTTCTACACACACCCAACAGTGGTATCAGAGCAGGTTCAGCTTCTTCTCAAGTTTCGGTTTTTCGTGTCGCGGCGCGCGTGCACTTTAACAGTGCAAGTCAACTTCGGAGCATAGAAGTGTGAAGATGAATTGCAGTCAGAATCGCCATCAGAGTGACGGTTTGTGAGCTGAAATTTCAACACTCATTTTAGCTTTCATCGAAGTGAAGATTTTATCACATTCTTGTTCCTCAGTGAAATGGCGGGCAACAATGACTTGTTTG
Organism: Ceratopteris richardii; assembly: GCA_020310875.1. Taxonomy (NCBI): domain Eukaryota; kingdom Viridiplantae; phylum Streptophyta; class Polypodiopsida; order Polypodiales; family Pteridaceae; genus Ceratopteris; species Ceratopteris richardii. Next base: position 150,119,347 of record CM035423.1, on the reverse strand, counting down.
GCATGCTTCAAGCTGAAGATAAGCTTGATGGGACCAACTATCCGATGTGGTCTTACATGATGAAGCATGTTCTTGTTGCAAAACAACTTTGGAACATAGTGGCAGATGTAGATCGAAGACCGGCAGGTGCTTCTACGTCACAGTCTACTGTCACAGATGGAGCTTCTTCTTCGAGTACAGTGGTTTCTCCTTCTCCACCTACACAGGAGCAGCTTAGATGGGATGGAAAACTCATGCTTTGATTGCGCTTTCAGTGAAGCATCATATAGTTCCACACATTCGGTCATGTTCTACATCGAGACAAGCATGGGACACTCTTGCTTCTTTGTATGTCATGCGTAATTAAGCACGTGTTGCATACTTGAGGAAGCAACTTGAAGATGTATGTATGGCTGAAAATGAGTCGGTGGATGTGTATGTGACACGCATCAAGGACTTGAAAGAGCAATTGGCAAACATAGATGAGATCATTCCGGATGCATCACTCATTTCTACATTGGTGAAAGGATTACCAGAATCTTTTCAAAGCTTTGCTACTACACTTCGCTTGGTTGCAAAAGGAAATCCTAATATGTATGCATTTGATGAGGTTGTGTTGCAAGAAGAGCAATCTAGAGTGAATAGGAGTGGTTTGATTGAGGGAACGCAAGCACTTGCTATCTCACAAAACGGGAAAAGCAAGTATGGTTCAGCTTTGGGTTCATCAAAACCAAAGCCTCAAGCTTCCTCTTCCACTCATTCCTCTAATGATGGTGATTTGCAAAAGAAGAAGAGATGCAAATATTACCAGAAGGCTGGTCATACTATTATGAGTGTAGAAAGCTTGCAAAACGCAATGAAAAGAAGAAGGAATCTGGCATGTCTATTGCTGAAAATCCAACAAATGCAAAGAATGATGAAGCTAACATGGCTCAAGATTTTTGGGCATGTGTTGTTACATGTCATTATGATGCTTCTTTACATTCTAAATGTATGGTTGTGAGTGAGGCTGATTCGGATTGGTTCTTTGATAGTGATGCTTCAAAGCACATAACATCATGCAAAAGATTTTTTGCCTCTTTGAAAGATGCACCTAAAGGAGGACATGTGGTGTGTGCAAACAATGCCTCTTATCCTATCATTGGAGTAGGAGAAATTGAGCTTACGGCTGCAAACGGAGGTGTGATTCTCTTGAAAAATGCATTGTATGTGCCCGGTATCAAGAAGAACTTAATTTCAGTTCCATTGATTGCCAAAGCTGGACTTCATGTACACTTTGTTGATGATAAGCGTATGGTTCATGATTTTAGCAATGGCGATGTTATCATGATGTCTGGTACATTATGTAATGGTTTGTATTGCATGGATACATACAAGAGGGCTGCCTCAAATGCCTTAGTTGCTCATACTTCTTCCATGGCTGAAATGGAGCTTTGGCATGCTCGTTTTGGTCACTTGAACTTCAATAGTTTGCTCTACTTGCAAAAGAAGTACATGGTTATTGGCTTGCCTACATTTGAGTCCATTAAAACATGCATGTGAAGGGTGCATTCTTGGAAAAATGTATCTTGCTTCTTTTCCAAAAGATGGTCATACACACACTACAAGAAAATTACAGCTTGTTCATAGTGATGTATGTGGTACCGTCAAGACTCCATCTTTTGGGAAGCATATATATTTTGTTACCTTCATTGATGATGCTACTCGCCATACATGGGTATATCCTATGAAAGCAAAGAATGAGGTATTTTCTTGCTTCAAAGCATTTTTAGCTATGGCTGGGGACTTGGGAGTTATGTGAATTGCCAAAAGGAAAGAATGCCATTGGTACAAAGTGGGTTTATAAGATTAAGAGAAAATCTGATGGTAGCATTGATCGCTACAAAGCTAGATTGGTTGCCAAAGGATATGCGCAACAATATGGCATTGACTATGAGGAAACTTTTGCACCTACTTCACGCATGACTACCATTCGTACCGTGGTTACATTGGCTGCCCATCGAGGTTGGAAAGTGCATCAATTGGACATAAAAACAGCCTTCTTGAATGGAGATTTGCAAGAAGAGGTATATGTGAAGCAACCTCCTGGAAGGGAAAGAGCATATGGTTTGTCGCTTGCATAAAGCTTTGTATGGTCTCAAGCAAGCTCCACATGCATGGTATGACAAAATACATAAGCACTTGATTGCTCTTGGCTTCACATGTAGTCCGTGTTGGAGTTAGACGTCTGCGGAAGCACGTGAACAACACAAGGAAGAAGAAGAAGCTTGGAGCACAACACACAAGACTGAATGTATTACTAGAGAATGTACAAAGATAAGTAGCCCATTAGGGCAATAGGCGTATATACAAGCCGGGGGAAAAAAACCTCCTAAAGAGGGAAAAAAGTGCCCCGGCGGTCCTAGAGTGTTCACACACATCACTACCTAAATATATCAACAAATCCCCCCTGGGAGTGATGCGGTGAACAAGGAGCTGGCACTCATGTATAAGGAAGTGCCGAGCTATGTGGAAATCACTCCACAAAAGGAAGTAAGCCCAAAGCTTTGCGTAAAGCTTCAAACTTCTCCCTAGGCAGAGCCTTCGTGAAAAGGTCTGCAATGTTTTCTTGCGTGGGCACATATGCCAAGCTGATCTCCCCAGCAGAGAACCTCTCCCTGACATAGTGATAATGCACCTCAATGTGCTTAGTGCAAGCATGGAACACAGGGTTCCTCGCAACTTCCAATGCGCTCTGACTGTCAGTGAAGATGGTGGTGGCAGAAGACTGGCCAACACCCAAATCAGCCATAAGGCGTCTGAGCCACACACACTCAACAGTCGCTGTGAAAGCTGCCCTATACTCAGCCTCACAACTGGAAGTGGCCACAGTAGGCTGCTTCTTGCTCAACCAAGATATACATGAGCTACCAAGCATGAAGCAAAAACCACTGGTGGACACATGAGTGTCATAGCAACCAGCCCAATCTGAGTCAGAAAAAGCATGCAAATCTGGCGGTAGTGATCCCCCCTTGGGATAAAACAACCCAAGTAGCCGAGTACCACTCAAGTAGAGAAAGATGCGCTTAACCGCTTTCCAATGCGTGACTCCTGGGCAATGCATAAACCTGCTCATCTGTGAGACAGCAAACTGAATATCTAGCCGAGTAATGCATAAGTAAATCAAGCATCCAACAGCTTGCTGATAGAGAACAACATCAAATGCATCTCCAGCATCATGAAGACTCAATCGTAAACCTGTCTCCATAGGAGTGGCAATAGGCTTACAGTCTTCAAGGCCAAAATGCTGCAATAATGTGTCAATATATTTTGTTTGACACAAAGCCATTCCACCATCAACTTGCATAAATTGAATGCCCAAATAGTGATGCAAATGCCCCAAATCAAACATCTCAAATGAGGCATGCAAATCAGCCTTGAAATCAGCAATATGCTTCTCAAGAGGACCAGTGAGCAGCATGTCGTCTACATAGACAACAATGATCAAAAGCACATCATTAGCACGCTTAACATATAAGGTGCTTTCAGTTGGACTGTTCTCAAAACCATGTGTAATCAGATAGGCATGTATTTTCTCATACCAAGCACGTGGTGCTTGCTTTAAACCATATAACGCCTTCTTTAACCTGCACACCTGGTTTTCATGCCCTTTCTGCACAAAGCCACGGGGCTGAAAAACATACACTTCTTCATGCAAGTCACCATTCAAAAATGTTGTTTTAATGTCCAATTGATGTACATTCCAACCATGATGGGCTGCAAGTGCACAAATGCTCCGAACAGTAGTCATACGACATGTAGGTGCAAAGGTCTCATCAAAATCAATGCCTCTTTCCTACGCATAACCCTTTGCAACAAGCCTAGCCTTATACCTGTCAATTGTACCATCAGGTTTACGCTTCAGCTTGTATACCCACTTAGTGCCAATGGCCTTCTTGCCAGGAGGCAAGTCACATAAAGACCATGTACCATTCTTCATTATAGCATCATATTCAGATTGCATAGCAGCCATCCAATTTTCTAAATTTTATGCTTCATCAAAAGAAACAGGCTCATTCTCATCACAGAGACTAGATGCAGCCATAGCATAGCAATCTGATGCAAAGGAGGTACTATGAGAGCCTAAACGAGTACGATATGACAAAGGTGCATCTAATTTGCTGTCACGCAAAGTCTGCACCAGCCATTTTGGCATAGTTTTTGCCTGTTCAATATCAGCTCTCTCATCAACAAGTGCATCATGTAAATCTGCATCAGAAATGGAATGATCTGCATCATCATATGAAACCTGCAAAGGCTGAGAAGTTGCCTCATTAGGACCAGCGCTAGCCTGTCCACCTGTAAAAAGAGGCATCAAAGTATCATACATGTCTTTGGAGCTAACAGATGTCTCCTTTGTACATGAAAGCAATGGCTGAATAGCATCTTCCACAAAGACAACATCACGGCTAACCAGAATGCGTTTAGTCTGTGGATGATACAGACGATAGCCTTTACTTTCAGAACTGTACCCAACAAAAATACATTTTACTACCTTATCATCCAATTTTCTGCAATGTTGTTCAGGCACTAATGCATATGCCAAACAACCAAAAACACGCAGATGAGCAACAGATGGCTTGCGGTCATGCCAAGCCTCATATGGAGTGATAGACTGCAACGCTTTGGTGGGACACCTGTTCAGTACATATGCTGCACACATGACAGCCTCAAGCCAGAAACTATGTGGTAAAGCCTGACTTTTGACCATGCACCTCGCCATCTCCATGAGTGACCTGTTCTTTTGTTTAGCAACTCCATTCTGTTGAGGTGTATACGGCACTGTACACTGGTGTTTTATCCCACGTTCAGCCAGAAATGCATTAAAATCTGAAGACATATATTCCCCCCCTTGATCAGAACGGAGGGTGCCCATTTTACATGCTGACAAATTTTCAGCCAAAACCAAAAACTGTTTGAAGCACATGAACACTTCGGACTTTGCTTTGAGTGGATATACCCATGCATGCCTGGAAAAATCATCAATGAAAGTCACGAAGTAAAGGTAATTTCCAAAAGAGGGTGTCTGCATAGGACCACAGACATCACTATGTACAAGCTGCAATTTCTACATAGCCCGAACTGAACCATCTTTTGGAAAGGAAGAACGCTGCATTTTGCCCAAAATACAGCCTTCACAAACATGTTTTCCAGGTGCCTCAAGTTTGGGCAAAGAGGACACCATTTCAGATTTCTACAGGCGTAACAAACTAGCAAAATTCAGATGACCAAAGCGTGCATGCCAAAGCTTTGCATCTGACATAGCCTGAGATCATGAACTGCACATGCCGAATCATTCACAGATCTTTCATAGTCTATGAGCTTATACAGCCCACGACATAAAATGCCAGAAGCAATAATCACATCGCCATTTGAGAGATCATGGACTGTACACCTGTCATCAACGAATTTCACAACCAAGCCAATCTTGGCTAATGCAGAAACTGATAACAGGTTCTTTTTGATCCCTGGAACAAATAAAGCATCTGACAAAGTGAAAGAACTACCATCAGCAGTAGTCAGAATGATCTTACCAACTCCCATAACAGGATAAGAGGAGTTATTGGCGCATGTGACAGTATTCCCTGTAGGGGTAGGTTCGAGTGAAGAGAAGAAACTGCGTTGCGAGGTAATATGTTTGGTCGCCCCACTGTCAAAGTACCAAACATCTGAGTCTACTGCAGACATGCACTGATCATGAGAAGATGGGTCAAAACTGCAGACAGTAGTAAACGCCCATTCTTCTTCCTGCACAAGGTTTGCAGACTCTGTTTTTGGTGTAGAGGCCTCTGCAACAACCATTCCAGCCTCTTTCTTCTTTGCCTCTTTAGCAGGCAGTTTTGGACAGTTCTTTATAATATGATCATTTCCTTTACAGGACTTGCAGAACAATTTTTGCTTTTCTGATTTCTTCTCATCTTTATCCTGGTTCTTCGATTGTGCAGCATTTGCAGATTTCTGCTTACTAGTAGAAGAGCTCCATTTTCCTTTGCCCTTCTGACTAGCCAGGAAAGCTTGATCTGCAACACGCATAATGGACCTGTTCTGCCTGGACTGATCTTCCTGCAACAGAACAGAGACTAATTCCTCAAATGACAAGGCATTCGGATTGCCTTTCATCATCAATCGAAGAGTAGAGGCAAAACTCTGATATGAATCAGGAAGGCCATTCAGAACGGTCTGCACAAGTGAGCTATCTGGTATAACCTCATCAGTAGAAATCAATTGTTCCTTCAGGTCTTTGATCTTTGTAAGAAAACTGTCCATCGAATCACCTTCATTCATGTGCTCACTCTCCAACTGTTTTCGGAGGTAAGCAACACGAGCCTCATTCCTAGCCTGGTACAAAGTGGTAAGTGTATCCCAAGCATCCTTTGCTGTTCTGCAAGAGCGAATGTGAGGAATAATGGCACGTTTGACAGACAAAGCTATCAATGCATGTGCCTGGGCATCTCTGCCATCCCAACGAATCTGCTCTGTAGTAGATGCAACAAAAACAGCAGCACGAACAGGAATCTGCGGAATATCATCTTCGACACCATCTTCATCAGCTCCAACACCTGTATTTGCAGTACCTGTCGTTACAGGTGTAACAGGACGTCTTTCAACACCCTGCACAATGTTCCACAATCCTTTTGCAACCAGTACATGTCGCATCATATAAGCCCATAACGGGTAGTTGGTACCATCCAACTTATCCTCAACAGCCAACATACAGAATACATCACTGCTTTCAGCCATGGCCGGTGACTAAAATACCTTGATGCAGAAAATTGACTGTATCTCAAAAAGTTGAACAGAACTGCCCAGACGAGTTCTGCTAGACCTGTAGCAGACTTCAAGACGCTTAAACTGGCGAACAGAAACTGGTATATACCTTTGGCACAAAAGGACGAAATAGCTTGCACAAGCACTGCGATAGTGCGTTCGGAGGCCGAAACGAGCTCAGATCGCGATTTCGGCACCACATAGCGAAGCTGTTTTGATCTCGGAAACACCCTGAGTATGCTCACCAAATTTTGTGCGAATCTGAGACTGCAAACGGAGGAGTGTCGACGGCGCCCTAGAAGAAGCAACGACCTGCTCTGATACCAATTGTTGGAGTTAGACGTCTGCGGAAGCACGCGAACAGCACAAGGAAGAAGAAGAAGCTTGGAGCACAACACACAAGACTGAATGTATTACTAGAGAATGTACAAAGATAAGTAGCCCATTAGGGCAATAGGCGTATATACAAGCCGGGGGAAAAAAACCTCCTAAAGAGGGAAAAAAGTGCCCCGGCGGTCCTAGAGTGTTCACACACATCACTACCTAAATATATCAACAGTCCGATTGAAAGCACACTCTATGTACGCAAAAATGGGGCTGATCTTATAGTGCTTGTTCTTTATGTCGATGACATACTCTTGACTGGGTCATGGGATGCAAAACTTGACATTCTTATGGCTGATTTGCAGCATACTTTTGATGTCACTTATCTTGGTCTTTTGAGCTACTATCTTGGCATCCAGTTTGTATCCGTTCAGGGGGGAATTGTTATGCATCAAGCAAAGTATGTTGAAAAACTACTTCAGCGTTTTGACTTTGAGGATTGTAAGCCAATTTCCACACCACTTGAGACAGGATTCAAGTTCTCAGTTGAGGATTCCAGTGATGCATTTGACACTTCTCTTTATCAGCAAGCTGTGGGATGTCTTATATATGTATGTAACACAAGGCCAGATATATAGTATGCAATTTCCCAGTTGAGTCAATTCATGCATAGCCCTGGCACTAAGCATTGGCAAGCAGTGAAACGTGTGTTTAGATATCCCCGAGGCACTTTGAGCTTAGGTCTCTTTTATGGCAAAGATGTTCAGCCATGCTTGCATGCTTTTACAGATAGTGATTGGGCTGGTTGTTATGATACTCGCGTGTCCACTAGTGGTAATTGCTTTTTCCTTGGAGACTCATGCATATCTTGGTTGAGTAAGAAGCAACCTACAGTGGCGACATCGAGTTGTGAAGCTGAGTACAGGGCAATTTTCATAGCGACAGTGGAGTGTATATGGCTGAGACGCCTATTGATGGATCTTTGCATGGAGATTGATGTTGCTACACATATTCTCACAGATAGTTAGAGTGCTTTGGTTGTTGCACGAAACCCAATGTTTCATGCACGGACCAAACATATTGAGGTGCATTATCACTATGTGAGAGAGCGCCTTCATGTAGGAGATATTGATTTGGTATATGTGCCTACACAAGATAATGTGGCAGACATATTCACCAAAGCTCCTCCACGGGAAAAGTTTGAAGCTTTTCGCAAAGCTTTAGGCTTGTTACCTTGTGGGGGTTGATCTGTCACTCCCTGTATGTGTTCACATCATTCGCTCCAGGGGGGTTTGTTACACTTATGTGTTCCTCGAGTATCTTTGATGTGGACCTTTTCCCTATACATGGGCACTTTTTACTCTAGTGATGGCTAGAGGTTTTTTCCCCATGTTACCACATACTTGATACTCTCATATGTGGTGGTACTTTGTACTTAGGGATATTATTCAGCTCTTACTTCAGTTCAGTTCATCAATAAATAGAGAGAGCTATTCCAGCCATCGTCTTCTCCATGTGTCTTGCTGCGTTTGTGCTCGTTGTGTGTGCTTCTCGTGTGTCTCTCGCACTTCTACACACACCCAATACTCAAACAGAGTCTAAAAATCATGAAAATTGGTAGGTAGATACTTCTAATCTTCCTCAAGCTTGAGCACTCCTTGGCTTGAACAAAATGGGATTATAAAAATGTGAAATGATATTTAAAATGATTTTAGTGATCAAAATCACTATTTTTGTAAGGGATTCTTTTGAAATTCGACATACACTTCTTGGAGCTAATTACTTGCTTCCTCTTCTTGTGTGTCCACTTTTCAGATGTGCATCCATGCTTGTGCTTGACCATAAATTCCAACATAGCGGCATTTTTAAGGTTAATACACACTCATTAACTTTTCGTTCTTCTTGGGCACCACTACAATAAGGGAGACCCATTCAGTATGCTCAATCTCATATATAAATCTAGCTTCAATCATTCTGTCGATCTCTTCTTCTGTTTTGGCTCCATAAATGTCATTATATGTGTTGGGCTTTTGTCTAGTTGGCTTCGCATCAGCTGTCATGGGGATTGTCTAAGATCATATTTCGAGGTCTACTCCCTTTAGGTCTCTATAGGTCCATGGAAACACGTCCCATTATTCCCTTAACAGAACTACAAGCTCTATTTCTTCTTCTGCACTTAAGTCTTCTCCTATGTATGTACATCGCTCTTTGTTCCCTTCTATGGTTACTATGATTTTTTTGGTATTTTCTTTATTATCATATGTTTTTCCTGTGATGGCCTCTCACTTAGGCATTCGTACCAAAATTTTTCGGTCTTCAACTTCATGTTTCTTGAAATTCTCTGGTACCTCGAACAATGATTCCTCTTTTCTTTTCTTATGACTGCCAACACCTCCCCCCCTTCAATTTATTGTCTTAATGCTTGTGAGAGGTTCTTTTCTTTCCTTTTATTTTGACTCCCAACACCTTCCTCCCTTCAATTTAATGTCTTAATGCTTGTGAGAGGTTCTTCTTCTTTTTGGGTATATACTCCTAAATTCTCTCAATATTGCTCCTCTGAGTCAAAGCAACTATCCATCACAATGGATCTAGATTATGAACCTACTTGGGTCACAATCTTCTAGCAAGGGCTCACACATGAACACAAAGATACCATAACCCTCCTCATCACCATGAGGTGTCCACTATTGTTCATTGATAGCAATATCCATGGTGGCTACGATCTCTGCCCAACCATGAGGCTCAAATTCCTCATCTCAAAAGATCATCAGTGTGTAGGCTGGTTCTCTAACCATTCTTGCTCCTTGAGAAGTTCCTTCTTTTCTTGCTTTTAGGCGTCTTTCCTCTTTCTCTGTGACCTTACACATCCACAAGTGAGTATCTTCATGCATCCAAGATGCATCAGAAGAACTTTAGAATGCACAAAGATTAAATCTTCTTGTGCCTTTTGGATAGGATTCCACTGTAGGGATGGTACATCTCTAAATGTATAATCCTTTAGATTGACCTTGGTTGTGATCCCTAAATGCTGCAAGTACAAGGAAATGGTTCCCCAATCTTGTACTATCTGCAGTTATCATAGGAAGGGTCTTCCTAATATCATCTCAAAGACATTAACTTTGTTAGAATTATCCCTTCTAGCAATCCTAGAGGTCTTTCAATATGGCCATCAACCATTTGAAGCTTAATTCTAGTTGGTCTTAATGTAGGTTTGCCCCATTGCTTGCACAAAGAGGTGGTCGCAATCGCAACACCAGCACTTGAATCTAAGATAGCTTTGGTTGTGTAACCTTGGTAGGTGATTGGAAGATAGGTATTACCTTCTTCACCTTCACTCATGTCTCTTATTTTGTTTAAAGGTATCTCTGGGACTTTCTACTTAGAGCTTGCTTTTGGTATATTGGAATCAAGCTCTGGAACTTGATCCGCCATATGTTTCCATAGCTCTGGTTTTACTTTGAGGAGCTCTTCTAAGGTGATATGAAACTACACTTTAGTGTTCTTCACAACTTCAGTGTTTTTCTAAGTCTTCATTTCTTATGAGTATTGTGGGAGCCTTGATCTCAAGAGATTGGGCTTCCTTGGGCCACTGAATTCTCATAACTCTTGTAAAGAATTAGATTCAAAATATAATCTTTCATCTTCTTGTGCTCAACTTGGTCTCCGTAAATAGATGGAATGTCTTGGGGGAATTTATCATGAAGTTCATAAGCTTTCATTAGTAGTGAGCTTTCTTTTTCAACACCTGGTTGAGCCTATGGTGGTGAAGAAACCTACGTTTTATTTACCAACTACCCTAATCTTTCTAGTAAGTCCTAGAAATGCAAACCTTGTTTGATAGAATTTGTCTGATTGAACAACTGATTGGTCTCAAGCGTAGCTTGAGCTACTTCTAACATTTTCATACACATTTTTGTTCGTTCGATCTCTAAATCTACTCTAGGGTAGCTCTTCTATAGGTTTATAGTTGTTGGCCATTCTTGAAGTTGAGTCTGGTAGGCCTTGATCATCATGTCCAATCCTTCTAGGGTTAGATCTGCAATAATAGACCATGGCTGTGGTCTATTTACAATGATGGTTGGGGATTTTCAAGATGCGAGGGTTTTTGAGATGCAATGTCTACAATCTTTATTTATGCATTTCTCAGGATTTCTTCTAGTTCTGATAACTTTGCGGCCCACTTACGATTGGCTTTCTCTCTGGTATCCTTCCAAGTCCATGTTTTCCTCTTACTAGGCTCTCCTAATTCACTTGACTCTGATTATTCAGCTGGTTTAGCCTCTTTTAAGGCTTGTGCCCTAGTGACAACCTATATAGGAGCCATGTTAACACTACTTAAACTTGAATCCACCACTAAGCCTACAACATTAATGGACGTAACCCCAAGTGCGCTAGAGGGATTCTTGGGACAATATCTTGGAAGATGTTCTTTGTTGCACTCACGACAAATGTTTTGTCCTTGTCCCAAAGTTGGTGGGTGGGGACATTCATGAATGAAATGGTCACCCTAACATCTAAAACATGGTCCTCTAGGGGCTTCTGGTCTCATTTGTCTCAATCACAGCATAGGCTTTGGATTCATATACATGACATTGGAGTATTCTGCATCCTAATTTTGTTTCATAGGTAATGACTCATATTGATACGGATAAATCTCACTATGCTTATGTGACTCTGTGTAATGAACGTGTGGACTATCTTCATGGGAGTGTGAGGAGATGGTTGGATACACTCTAGAAATGAGCTGGTGCTGCACAAATCCTGCTCTACACCTACTAATGTTACTTCAGATTACCTTAGTATACACCTTTAGCTTCCCAAATATGCATTTTGAACCATAATGTGCGTTGGATCATCATCTTCAAATAGTTGCATGAAAAGAGACTACCTCCAAGTTTGAAGAGTTGTAAAACTTGTTATTTAGGAACTGTAACCTGCTCAGTATTTCATTCAATGCTCACTCACTGATTACAATTGTCCCAAGAGCTTTTAGTCATATGTAGTTGGACCCCTAAGCTTGCTAAAGGAATTTATTTCACTAATTTAGGATGAGTACATGATGAGAAATAATCTTAAGAAGTTAGGGGTGTAATCCCGACATTTTAGGAGGATAACAGACAGCAGACATAGGTAGATTGTAATGAACATATCTCATAGATCTCTTAACCAATGATGTGAAATTTGATAGCATTGAACTATAAGCTCTAATCTACATGTACCAAGTTGAATCACAGTAAAAGAGTAAGTATACGTAGAGAACTTCTCAAAACAAACTCACTAAAATTGAGAGTCTAGTAGTAGGTAATAGTGAGCATGAGATAGTTGCATAATCTGAAACAAATGTGTAATATATTGTATGTATGTGTAGCTCAAGCATAAGCACCACCTCCTTTACTTGTCAATCCGCGGAGACGTGAGGACCGGTATGAAGACCACGAGCAAGTGAAGGCACAAGTGCGTGAGTGAAAGCACACAAACATGCTCACACATACACACACACGCGCACAAAGTAAGATCAAAGAGAGGAACAATGGAAAGCTTTGATTGCAAAAGAGTTCTCTTACAAAAGCTCTAATATCTAACAAGCTAACCTCAAAAATGAGCTCTCTAGCTCTTTTTATAGTTTTTTGACTAGTTTTGGCCTTGTCCAGACCTAGTGTCTGGCCTAGTTAAAAATTAGGTTCCAGGGCTTATTTGAGGGCTCAAACGGAGTCTAAAAATTATGAAAATTGGTAGGATGATAGTTCTAATACTCCTCAAGCTCAAGGACTCCTCCGCTTGAACAAAATGGAGTTATAAAAATAGATAATGGTATTTACAATGGTTTTTCGTGATGAAAATCACTATTTTTGTAGGGGATTCTTTTGAAATTTTGACATACACTTCTTGGAGCTCCCTACTTGCTCCCTTTCCTTGTGTGTCCACCTTTTGATGTGATTCCATGCTTTGTCCTTGACTTTGAGCTTCAACACTCCCCCCCCCTCTCGAGTCTGTCGTCCCTGACAGACCTTTGTTGTAGTGGTTGTTCCAAGTAGTGCCTTGAGAGGGAGTGTCCCTTCTGTATGAACAAAAGTTGTTTGACTTCTAGATGTGTCTAGTTCTTCATCTATCACTGTGAGTCTTTGCAAGTTGTAGTCTCTTGGTATGTGCTTCTTCCTTGGATTCCAACATGACTGTGTCGTTGTGAGTCTCCGTTGATGTTTTCTAGATCTTCCATAGTTGATGTTCATAGTAGTCATGCCAAGTACTCATAACCCATATTGAGTGATGGGTAAGTGTGTTCGTGCATGGGTTGAGGAAACACAATGGAAATAGTCTACTCAAAATCCCGTACATCAAAGAAACGACTGACCTCCAGACCAGCCTCAACAAGAAGTGGTGCCTGTCTTGGACGCGGCTTCGGTGGGACATGAAATTCATGGGTATCTGGCACCCACTGATAGAGATTAAGAAGTCGGTCCTCTTATGGCAAATTCTTCATCGAGGAATTTGGACTAACCATAAGGCAAGCAAAATTTGTGGGATCCCTCCGTGGTGCAAACGTTGCCACCGCGCAATCGAAGATGTCCCACACATCTTCCTTACTTGCCCCAACTCCTACAGAATCTGGCAGATGGTTGGACTGAAAATCAGAGTCCAGAAACAGCTTAGTTGGAAACAAGTCCTTTTGGGTGAAGCGATTGGGTGCTCTGCGGCTCTCTGGAACGCAATCAGAGGGGAAGTCCTGTGGAAAATTTGGCGGGAGCGGTGTGCTCTCAACTTCGGTGACTCCCCGAGGGAGTGGTCGATTGAAAAATCTCTATTCCTCCTTGGCAAAAGGATTGCCAACAGTAAGAAATCCCCCCCCTTCAGGCATCACCAAGTCCTCCTTTTGATCAACAACAAGCTCAAACCCAAGTGGGTCCCGCATGAGGGCGACGAGAGGGTGATCAACCTTCTTTGTAATGCAACCTAGGAATCAACCAAGCTTCCCCTGCTTTGTGGGATTTGGGGGGTCCCGTGGGCACTAGTCCCCTTCTATTGTACCTTTGTTTCTTAATTTAATTCAAGTCCGGGAGAGTAGGCTATTGCCGAACTTCCTTTATATTAAAAAAAAAAAAATATGTGCCTTGTGCACGGCCTTGTAATGTAGCCCTATGAATGCTTACTTGGGAAATGCATTGGAAGAAGTATGATGCAAAAATTGGGGGTCTTGAGCTAAGTGCTCAAGGGTATGCCGACGAAGAGGTTTCCCAAGCTATCATGGTTATGATGTTTCGAAGGTAAAGATACTTACCATGGAGAAGGTTGATCGATGTTCATCTCTTCGTGTTGTACACTCGGCCTTTGGGATGGAACATTGTTGATGAATGTCCATGTTGATGGTCCACTTATGAGATCTTCTGAGTGGCTGATCCCGTCTCCTCTTTTCAAAGCATCATTTGTCAAATACAGAGAATTGAATTTCTTTATATTCCTTGACAAACGCAGGAGTCTTCTCATCCAGTATACATACAAAGATTTGCAGGGTACCAGAGCTACCCCGTGCAGATATCTCCCTGGATGCTCTCGTACATGCAATAGTTATGCATCATTCAAGTTGCAGACCTTCAAGCTCTTCACTCCTACCATAGTAAGAGGAAACCATAGTTGTGGATGCCATGCTCATGCCAAGTTCTTGACATCTATGAGATAAGGTAGCAATTAAAGCATCTGCTAGCCAAGACACACTTCTATCCAAACTGATAAATGCCCAGTATTCAACAGCTCCACCCTTAACCAAGCATGACTCATTCATGTTTCATGAGCCAAACCTGGGAACAAGTGCTTCCTCTTTTTTTTTTTTTGCAAGGAACAATGTCACCAAACAAGAAGATAGATGTTAGTATCAGAAAAAATAGTTGACATATGTCAATGTGCTCTTGTGCATGGGACTCTCCAATGTGTCTATGCACGGCCCTGTAATGTGGCCCTATATTAATGCATACTTTGGAAATGCATAACCTGAATGGTGCAAAAGACTGGGTTGTGCAAGGAGCACATGGTTTTCGCTCGTCGAGGCTTTTCGATGTTATTTGCGGATGTTAATGCCATCTATCGTGGAGGTATCCATTGGATCTTGAGATGACAACTGATCCTTCCTCCTTATAGGGATCCATTTTAGAACAACATTTGGCACTATAGAGATTACTTCAGGCATCTTCCTCTTTGGATGCGTTCTGAACTGTGGTATCCAGTGTGGTTGGCGCTTTGGTTTGATGGAGGCTACTTGTACTTTTGGCTTCCAAACCCATATCCTTTTTGCACGTCTTCCTACTATTGTTGAAGAGCTGATTTGATCTTCTTTCGGTCTCTGTACGTGGTTCTTACCCTCTTCTCTTTCTGGCTTCTTTGTTGAGACCTTTCGCATGTGGGAGAACATAGGTTGTTGTAGATGTAAGAGCTTCTTAGGTACCCACAGTTGTAATCGCCCTTGTTGAGCTGCAGCTAATTTCTTAGGCACCCAAACTTGTTGGATACCTTGTGATTGAGCTTGTCCGAGCTGCTTCCTTCGTCTTTTGACCTGGTTGGCTTGCCTGGATGGGATTTGTGGGGGCAAGGCTGGTGGTTTCTCTCCTTTGCGTACCCAGATCTGTGTCATGCTCGGAACTGCTTTCTTATCGAATGGTGTCTTTCTATTTGATGTAGCAATTGTCGTGATCGGTTGTGTTTGCCTCTGTGGTGGACTTACTAGTGTGGCTACTTGATTCTTTGGAGAAGAAGAAAGATCCACCCACCTTCGAACCTGTTCTTCCACAATTGACTCCTTCTGCATCATAGAGCTTTTGACACATACAACATCTTCTTCCATATGATTAGTCTTAGAAGAGCTAAGAGAGTGTGTGGTACCATGATCCGGGAGCATGCAGTTCTCTAATTCTAATGTAATGCATTGTTCATGTACCCAAACTTGAAGAATTTGACTTCTTAGGTTTAAGTTGACTGCATTGTCATAAATCCAATCTTTAAGACAAGTGGTTTTGTAAGGTTCTCATCTTGACACACTAGCACTTTGACTTTCATTGGAACATCTTGCAGGTAGATGGGAAGTTCCACCTCGCCCAAACAAGGGGTTTCCACACCTCCCAATCCTATGAGATAAGCTTCTATGGGATTGATGTTCAACAGCAAGTCTTGGCAGTAGGAAAGTCTAACTACACTACTTGCTGCACCTGAGTCAATCAATGCTTTCACCGTCCTTGCACCCTTCCCTTGTCCTATCTCTATGGTCACAAAGGGTCTTCGGTCAATGACTTGAGAAGTCGCTATGCCTGAATTTTGACACATATCCATGTGATATTTTGGGGCTTTCGAGTTGACATCTAGGCCTAATCGCCTTAACTTATTTTGCCTAATACGCTCTCTGGCCTCTGCCTGAGCTTCTTCTCTCACTCTTAACTCTTCTTCTTTTCGATTCTTAGCAGTGTTGAGTCTCATTAGCATATCCTCAGTAAGAGGTTCTTGATATAGCTTGACTCTACAACCACTAATATAGTTTGGCAAGATATCTCCTTCTAGAGTGGCCAACTGAACTGCACCACTAGTGGAAATTCTATTAATGATCATGGGTCCGTATCCTCTTTTTTCCAACTTACGGGCATGTTGTTTTAGTGTGTAAACCAACACTAGATCTCCCTCTTTCAATCCCTTATCCTTGATGTGTGCATCAAAGTATGCCTTTTGCCTCTTCTTTGCAACGTAGATGCCTGCTGCCGCTCGTAGCCTCGTCTCACCTAAGCGTTCAAGATCAAAGATCCTTGAGGACAATTCATGCCCATTCCACTCATACTCTTGTGCTACTTTTAAGGCAGGGATTAAGAAATCTAATGGTACCACAACGTTCTGTCCGAAGACCATCTGAAATGGGGTGGCATTGAGTACCGTTTTGTAGGCAACTCGGTAAGCCCAAACAGCATGATGAAGTTGTTTGTCCCAATCAGAGCGTTTATTATTTACCAATTTTGTCAATACTTTACAAAGGATCTTATTGGTACTCTCGGCTTGTCCGTAAGCTTGTGGGTGATAGGGGGCAGACTTCTTATGTATCACCAAGAATTCTTGGAGAAGATTTTCAATGACTTCATTCAAGAAGTGTGTGCCTCTATTGCTCACCAACTCTATTGGTAGTCCATATCTCGTGAACACATTCTCGAATAAGAACTTAGCCGTAGTCTGAGCATCATTCTTTGTTGTGGCTTTCACTTCTACCCACTTTGTGAGGTAATCTGTGGCTACAATAATATATTCTGCATGGGAGTTTCTAGCTGGGGGGTTAATAGGACCTATGAAGTCTATGCCCCACTTCGAAAATGCACGCCCTTAAGAAGGAGTTGAACCTGCTCTGATACCACTGTTGGGTGTGTGTAGAAGTGCAAGAGACACACGAGAAGCACACACAAGGAGCAGAAATGCATTAAGACACAAAGAGAAGA